>WAAE01020357.1:65163-96076 GCA_013400495.1 Nicator chloris | reverse complement strand
ATCTCATCTAAATCTACCCTCTCTCATTTGGAAGCTATTCTCCCTTGTTCTATCACTACATGCCCTTGTACAAAGTCCCTCTCCAGCTTTCTTTAGGTACCAGAAGGCTGCTTCAAGGTGTACAAAGTTCCCTCTCAATGGTTCCCATTTTGCACTCGCTGCCTAAAGGAGAAAATGGGAAGGAAATTTCACGTGTACAGTGCTGGACTTCAGGCCAAGCACTATGTGCAAAGCCGTGTAAACATCTTTACAAAGAACAAATATACTACTATGCACGGATTTAAAACCATTTTGAATTCCTCATTTTACACAGATCCTTGTGCAGGGCAGGTGGCAATTATGCCAGCTCACTGACAGACAAAGCAATTCCTAGGGCATGCTGGAGACAAACATAATTTGTTGCTCCTTCCCTTACATACTCTCCTTCTACTCCACTCCTCAATATCACACACATATATGAACACACAGCATGCAGAATACATACTAAAATGAGACTAATTCTGTATATACTATGGTGAAAACAACCTTTTTAACCTATCAGATAATTTATATTTCAATTAATATCCAACAGACAAAGTTACAAAACAAAAATCAGTCTGCAGAGAACTGTAATAAGACTTGGGAAAATACAACTTTTGAGTGCAGTTTTGAAAGTCCTATTAGAAAGCACCATGTAATCTAAGATATCTAAACAATACAGCTTCCTCAGCAAAATGCTTCTTCTAAAACAAGGTAAATTGGATAAAATAAGTATCATATAAAGAAATACAAACAAATCTTACACACAATTCTGCTTAAATTTATCCACAGTTTTTCTGCAAAGTTGATTGAGAAGTGAAGATATTTCCCTTGTTTTCATTTTAAAATGAACTGATATTTTAAATCAGTACTAAAGGTTATAAATGTCAACCTTGCAGAATAAAAACCACTAAAAATACAGAGTACAAATCTCCACCAATCCCCTTTCCCTCCCCACACCCAGATAAAGAAACTGTATTGAAGTACAAAAGACTGAACAGAAGAGTCCTACTGAGCCACAACGTCTTCACTGCTTCCATCATCTTTGCATTTCTGAAAATACGTACTGACATCAATACAGGAACTTCTAAGGCCTGCTTCTTTCAGGAGGAGCCTTTTTTACCAGTCCTTTGATGGAGGAGCACATCTCAATTTGGGAGTTCCCTTTAAATATTAATTACTTATTCATAGTTGGTAATGATCACCAGATCTGTTTCTTTGTGGTTCCCATATCATATAGAAGACCTTTTTCTAGATACAATCTGCATATCATGATTTCATGGAATTGAAGTTGGTTGGCTTGAAAATAAGTTAAAACATCACATTTTAAACCCACTTCATAAGCAGTAATTCTGCAATTTGTTATGGCAAAGCTACATCTTCAACAACTTTTGGAGATACCATGCCTCAGGGTCCCATACTTCATCTGCAGCTTTCAAACAAATTTCTACGTATTTAAAAAGAAAGTAGTTTTCCAAACTTACGTTGACTTTGAAGCTTTGTACTGAGCCATCCAAAAAGTGGACATTACAGATTATTTCTGACCGGGTTTTCTCTTTTGGTAGCTCTGATGCTCGTATGTTATTTATCCTCCCACCTAAGGCTCGTAAACGGGAGTTCATAACTATTGCTGAATAACCTATAAAACAAAAATTACGTTTAATGACAGTTCTTATAATTCTCTTATGTTTGTTTTTCAGAGTAACTCACAATATCATGAAGACCTCATTACACCCCAAGTTAACAAATGCTTCTTATGGAAAAGAGTAAGTTGTAAAATTAGCCTGTTGTAAAATAAACCAGAACATAAACGCATAAATATAAAGGGGCTCCCATGTTGTAAACGTGAACATTATCGAGAGAATCACAGGTAATCCCTGCAATGTATGAAAGGTTAGGCATGAGCCACTACCTTAGTTTAAATCAGTAAAAAACCCCAAACACCTGCTATAAAGTAGGAAGGCAAAGTCAAGACAAGTTTTTATCATCTGTAACTAGGAAACCCCTCCTTTTTGCATTTCCTACATATTTCTGCACTTACAATACAAGTTTCACTACAATAATTCTGTTTACACTCAACTGACAAAACAGTCCCGAGTTAATGCAAATCCAGTTCTATCAAGCAACACTTTGTTTCAGGAATATATATGCAAACACCATATGTAAGGCAAGCAGAACTAACCTTAAAACATGTCAATATTTTGCAGTCTAGCATACATAAATTCATGAAGCCAGAAATTCATATCAAAGAAGAACATGCCACAGGAAAAAAAAAGTTATTTTGTTGCTTAGGCTTTTTTCTTTAAAAACAACCTCTTCATAAAAATCAAAACTCTGAAAACCAGTATTTACAAGTTAAAACAAACAAAAGAACATCCCATCAAACAGAAAAAAGCCATTCATTGAAATAAGAGGTGAATTAAATTCAGACAAGCCGGTAAACATTTCAAGCCTCTCTTCTCTGGATCAGTTTACCAATTAACTTCACAGCATTTAAAGCCAGTTGGCAGGCGAAGCAGAGGATAGTTTTCCAGGTTAATTACCATACCAATTACCAAACCATACCTCGTTAGGTAGACTTCTGGCCAAGCTAGACAGGACCTGTATGAGTACTATTTTGCCATCTCCTCTTTTTTGTGTATCTGCTTTCAAACATAGACTGGTTTTTCTTTTATGCAGCTACAGAAACTGAACAATTTAGGGAAAAAAAACCACTTAAAATACCAAAGCATTGCATCTACTACACATCTCTTTGAAAGGGAAACATGAAAAACATGAAGAGCCATGAAATGTAAAACTGTATAAAGTGGGCTTCTTGGGGTTGCAAAGACAACAAAGCAGCCCAGTGCTCCATCTTCATTCAACTATGTGTAAACTACACTCAGAAGCAGCTAAAACAATTGCCTTCTCACAGACAGCTCAGAAGTCAGACACACATTAGCATTCAACACTTCCAACAATGCTCCCATGAGGCTGTCAGCCAATTGATAGTCCACCATTGTATATTTTCTAAAATAAAAACTGTAAGCTGTCAAGGCTCATTTTTTAGCCAGCATGGTTTTTCTTTTTTCCCTCAGAAAAGGTGACGTTTGGGGGTTTTAGCTGTTTGTTTTCTCTGGTTCTTCTCCTTTGTTTTTAAAGGAGGGCATAAAAAAGAAAAGCTAATCTTTAGGAGAACTATGAACAATATTTCCATATAAACCACCAAACACTCCTATTGCTTTGCAATTTTTCTTGATATACAGTCTGCAGTTAAACATAGTTGGGTTTTTTTTATTATTTCCAGAAAATGGGCTAATTCAGAAATGGTTGCTGTTAAATAAAGCATACAGTTATCCAATTATCAAGCATATACAAAAAGTTGACAACAAACTATGATTGTAGAGGAAGCCTTCAATCTCACATTCTATAATTTTCTAGCAGCTAAGCTTTAATCTATTTATTCAGCACTCTGTTCACCTTTCACCAAAAAGTCAAGTGACTACATGAATTATACTACCAAGTCTTTTCTCCACTCTCCACTTCAGCTGGCAAAAAAAACCCCTTCTCATTTGCAGAAATGGCTCTCTACCCCCTAGTCCACTGATGGGTAAGTGGAAGTTTATCCTTCACTGTGGGCCAGCCACTAGATGAGAGAGAATGTTTTGGTAGTCACATTCAAAGCTGCATCAGCCTGGCCTTCAGGGCTCGGGCCGCATTGTGACGCCTAACGGTCCCAGGACAGACTTCTCCGTTCCTGGGAAAGAAGGCTATTTGATCCTTTTGCTTATAATCCCCAACCTATCTTACATTCTACCACTCCCTTTCTCTATGCCCTAATTATATTCAAACTTTGTCAGGCTTCAGCAGAGAGCAACAGGCACAGGAGTCTCCAGCACTCTGCTCCTGATCTACGCAGAGAGAGGGAGCAAACAGTGCTCAGCCCCTGAAGCTCTAGTGCAGAACATACTTGCAGGTTCAGCTACACTTGGAGACCCTTCAGATGCTTTGATACCTAACCCTAATCCCTCTCCAGCAGAGCATTATTTTTTCAAGTGTTACAATATAGCAGGATCTTGCTACTCGCTTGTTCAAGCTTCAAATGCAGAAGCCAATAAAATAACATCAATAACATTTATATACATATGTGCTCGCTATCCAGAAAAAACAACAACAAGAAAAAAACACCAGCAAAAAAGGACAACTCTTATACCTGCAAAAAAAGTTAACCTGAATAAACCAAATTGATGGTTTTTATTTAAGTGACTGTGCATAGTGGCACACGTATTACGGGTCCATCTCATACCTTGGTCCCTCTGAAGGATGCCCAGTCAGTCTCCTGGATAACCTAAGCTATCCAACAACTAACAGTAACACATACTTACTTACTGCAGCTCACTATAAAATGAGAGGTGCTTAGTTTTCAATTTATAGTCTTGTGCTAGTTTTTCAGTTACCTTTTGTTTAACACCTTCAGGTGACCTGCTGGATGCCGGGTTAAATGCCCAAAGCCCCAAGTGAAGCAGTAAGCTGGAAATTCATCATGACGAATTCAAACCTGCTAGCATGACCAGTTTGCATTGGGTTCACAAATGAAAACCAGCAATTGCCTTATTTTTACCATTTTATGTAAAATCACACCAGGAACACAGAGTTCATGGTTTGTGTTTACGGCATGCAAAGAGCCCCAGCTGAGGCTGTCCTTGACAAAGCCAGCTGACTACAGGAACTGTGCCAAGACAGGGACAAATGGCTGAGTGTTTGGATGCCACAGCTATCAGTCAACCAGAGCTCAAGGGGACTAATCAAGCCCTAGGAAGCTGCCACCAGCTGGAGGCCCCAGCAGAGAAAGCCACACCTTCTACTTCCCACTTCCATGGCCTTGAGCACCACGGTGCAAAGCGAGCTCCTCAGGGAGCTGTGTTACGGGTGTCACACCACAGGAACCTTGCCTACACAACTGTGCATGTCCCTCCTCAGCGTACCGCACGCTCAGCAGATCTGCAAGGAAACAACTGAATGAATCCCTAGCCTAAAGCTAGATTCTAGCCTAAAGGGCAGGGGAGGGAGAACAGGAGACCGGTGAGCAGCTGAGTTGTTGGCATCTGGTCTGTGACTTCTCAGCCATAAGTGAGCTGTGTTTAAAGCTGTGTTTTCAATAGGGCCAGATTACTGGAATGCCTTATGGACCCCAGTGCAACATGAAGAAGCACATGAAGGAGCCTGCAATGGCAACTGCTTCTGGGGAAGGCGGAGGGGCCACCGAGATCCCAGAACAACCAGAAGCCTTACGCTTCTACGACTAGGGCTCTTAAGCCCTAGCAATCACCCTCCAGCCCTGAGCAACCAGAACCAGCCATTACATGCACAACTCAGTTCCTGTTTGTCACCTCAGGAAGGCAGCTGATTCAGTTGGGGGTTTTAGCTGTTACAAAAAAACCCAAACAAACAACAAACAAAAAAAAAAACCCCAAAACAAAACAAAAAAAATCCTTGTAAGACAATTTAACATTATCGACAAGTCAATATTTCAAAATTTGTTCTCTTTCCCTAAAATAAGCATGTTTTCTCTAAAAAAATCCAGGAACTTGGGAGATATAATTAAACAAACAAACAACCCCAAAGCACCATTATTTTAACAGTTATAAAGTATAAAACAAACACGTGGAATTCTATCCCATAATGAAATCATCCAGTAGGCTTACAGGAGAAACAAATACAAGTACAGCTATGGAAAGAAGTTAATGTTTTCCAAGTACATTAAACACATTTCTGGACAAGTTTGGTTATGCATGCCTTCTCCTATGGTAACACTGCAGTCAAGCAGAACAAAAATAACATGTTTTCATCATCTTTTGTATTGGAGACTGACTTTCATACATACTTTTTTCCATACTAGCATTTGATTTTTTCCCAACTGCTCAGAAATTGTTGTTTAAAAACCTTAAGACTCCATTATCAGTATAACTACCATTAACTTCTTTTTTAGCAAGTAATTAAATCAAGGGCAGATTTGCTGAGTATACACTCAAGGACCTTCTACATATAATCACACTGTGTATAACTGTTAATAGTTTTGTTGGGTTTGTGATTGTTTGAGGGTTTTTTTTTTTAATAAATTATCTATTATCTCCATTTCTTTGGGTAAATAGGGATAATTTACTCCTGTAAATGGGTGCACTCTTGTTTTTTCTAGGAGGAGACTACTGCACTAAGTTTTCTCAGTTTATTACAGTCTTGACTGAAAATGTTGGCCTCTCAAAAATCATATATATGACAGAATCAGTGGAATGTCATTTACAAAAGGTTAGTTCTTCTGACCCACTTTCACTGTCTGAGTGACCACCCCTGACAAGGAAGGGGAAAACAGTAGTACTAAAGTCATGGCCAAGTCTTGTGTGTCCTTTCAACAACAGTTACATTTTATGGTTACCTGTTCCTTTACTTAGAAGACACAAAATAAATGACATGGGAATGGAAAGAGGTATAACAACGTAAAGGTGTCTTTGCAATAATGTAGATCCCTAAGACAACTGATACAAATGCTCCTCAGCATGCATCAGCCCTTGTAGTTAAGAATTAGTTACACACCTCAAAGCTCCACCTATCATCAGTGCATCTTAATGACAACTGAATTATTCAGCCAGATTTTCCAAATAGAAGAATTAGGCTTAACTCACTACATATGAAAACGAGGTCTGCTGTCACCTTCTACAGAGAAAATGCTTCATCTTTTCTACATTCCCAATGAGAAACTTGATGCCTTCCTATTAATAAAAAATTCAGCTCTTCTGTTTCGCTGGAAAAACCCAAGAGGTATTGACCACAATACAAATTACCAGGCAGTCCTAAAGCAACAACCAAAGTAAAAGATAAACTTCATTTTGAGCAGTGTGTGCAGGTCACCATTTTCTCCTTATTTGTAGTTATTGCCTCACAAAATTTTCCTAACATTTTCATGTAAGTTATATAGAAAGCAAGTGTGGAAGCCAGAAGCAACATGATGAAACTTCACATCACTTGGAAAAATAAAAGCTAAAAAAATTCCGATCCAAAGCAATTCAATCATAAATACAGAACAAGCATGAAAGCTTTAGATGATTAAGGCTTAGAACTTATGGTATAAAAATACCTCCAAATTGAGACACAAAGAATAAAAGACTTGTTGCAGCATAGCCTTCCTTAGAACAGGAATAAAGGTTAATATCCTTGTTGAAAGTTGGTGCATGTATGTAGATACACACACTTCCAAAGCAGTAGCTGCAAGTTTTCAAACCACTGCTCTTTCAGTAAGGCAGCAATATCATTACAATAGAGACTCTTCATGCCAAGGTTAAAATCAACATTAACAAAATTAAAGATTTGGCTTTCTTAAATTTGTTTCCAGTGGCTGACACCTATGATATTTTCAAGCACAGCAAAATTATTTATCTGCCTTGTAAGTAACCAATAGGTCTAGCAAAGCATTCTAAGAATGTTACCAAAATTGCACTAATAAGGCTTAAATCATTCTGTCATTAGGTTTTCCAGAAAAAAAACATAACAAAACAAAACACCCAAACCTATAGGCAGAGATTCTTCACAGAAAATTAGTTCATATAAGCAAAAAACATAGGCATTTTGAAGTTATACCTTAAACAGGCATAATACATATTGCCAGCCCATAATTTACCAGAACCAGGATAGAACAGAGCAAAGAGAAAACATCCTTCCACAGTAAAATATAATGATACCTCTTCATTTAATAGCCCTTAATGCTGGAGTTCACCCACAAATAAGCCTTCAGGGTAGACCACATACAGTATGACACCTTTATTTGTTTATTTAGAACGTACTTCAAAGCATTTTCGTTTCAGTGAAGGTAGGTACAAGGAAGGAAGGCTCGTTCTAAAAACAAAAACCAGACCACAAGTAGCTGTGAATACTCTTTCCTCTTCTAACCAGCACAGAATTGGAATCTAGCTTCTTATTTCACTTTTAAAAGCCAGTAAGTAAATAAACTAGATTTGTTCCTATGTCTAGAAACCAGGTACCTACCTATCTACAGAGAATCCAATATATGCAGGTGAATAAATTTTAAAAAATCCCTACACCACTGCAAGAGGTTAGATGCTTAATTAGTGCATAAAATTGAGTAATTAAGTGATTCAGAAGCCTTCCCTGCACTTTATTTAGCTTTTCATTATAACACAACCCTGGTAAATCCATATTGCAAAGTGTTTTCATGGGAAATCCAGCTATTTTAAACTCTGGATTCAGCAAGACCACACATGAATGTCAAAGACAGACCGGAAGAGATGGCTGGGAGAGGAAATACACCTTCTAGTTCAAGCATTATACCCTACCCTGACTGACATTTTGCTGAGATCCCACTAAACAAATATCATACTGAAGGTACTGCAGGCAGTGTGAGCAGCTGCAGTATCTGGGGCAGAAAAGCCACACACCACAATAAGCCACCCATCCTTATTTCAGTTCTGCAGCCTGGGACCTACGTACGCTCATGCAGCTGCACTGGGGACAACATTTCTGTCGGGGACCATCTTACAGTGGTAGAGTGAAAACACTAAGTGACCAAATTATCCTTTAAAAAATGGGAATATTCACATCAAACATTTGTTCTGTATATATGTTACATATATATTCATTCCAACACAAGTTTTAGAGACAAAGATTCCATTTCAACTTTTCTGAGACCCTTCTTCCACTCCTCCCTCCCCTTTTTAAAAAGTTATGCTTTACCTGCAAAGATTTATCAAAAAGATTTTTACACAACAGGTCTTAAAACATGCACAGCTTCAGGCATCCCAACAGTTCTTGCTGTTAAGACTGAAGAAGCAGAACAGGCTGCCATCACAGTGTAACAGAGATTATTTGACCAAAATAACCATACTCTTTTCATAGTAATAGCCTTTACATGGGGGACTGGGGGTTAGAAGGATTATCCCAGCCTTTCAGCAGCAAAGACTGCTTATCTGAAAACTTAATCTTGAAATCAGATAACCTAAAGGTAACTAAATTCTAGAAGAGCTTATTGATGGAAAAACAATACTGACCATCATTTTCAGTGTTGTTCAGACCTTGTGTTTTTAACATCCTTTATTCCGACTTCTGAGGTAAATATTTTGGTCACATTTGCAAAGGATCAAACAAGATTGTATGAATAACTCCTCAAACTTCAAGGGTATAAATCTGGTGATGCCAAGTTCACAAATGTTTTTTTACATACATACAATAAAACCATAAGGTAAGCCACTGTGGGATCCAATGTGTCATTTCGAAGAGAATGAAGCATTACTGCTAGACCTGAGATGCAGGATTAGCACAAGTACAGAAATAGTATCTACTGCATGCAGAATGAGTGAGAGCAGACGAACTAGCAGGAAGAAAAAGCAAGAGACCTGCTCCCTACACTGCTAAAATACTGTGAAATACAGATGAGAACACGACACACTTATAAGGCTTCCAGTTTTTTTGCAGCTTTTAATGCTCGTGTCAGACATACTTATAATGTTTATTTTTAAAAACCATTTATAAAATAACACCGTCAGCCAGTGTGTTGAAGGCAGTAAACAGCATGCTGCTTCACTTCCTGCACCCTGCCAATCAAAGCGTTCAGGAACTCTATGGCTTCCTCTATTGCCTGCCTCAGCTTTAAGCAGACCGCAGAACAAAAGAAAATCATCTCACCAAAAAATGCAAGGGCTGTCACTACTTTATTTTCCAAACAATGCCTTTGGGAGCTAACTAACAATGTTGCATTAATTCAAAATAAAAACTGCAGAATGAAAGCCAAAGTTCACCTTGCCCAGCTTGGTAGTGTCTTACACTAACAACACTGAAGAGTGGAAGTGAACACTGAGGCAAAGTGAAAGCTGAGCACTGCAGTGCCCAGCTATCAACATTTCCCATTAATATGTGAGTTCATATAGAATAAATCATTTATGCCTTCAAATTTTCAAAACCAAGTATGTAAGCATTCAGCACTGAAATTTATAAAGACAAGCAACTAAAATATTCTGAAATCTTAGTTATCAAATTAATCACCATACCAAAACTGAAATACAAAAAAGACCTCATATTCTGTTAGCAATAAACTGTGTGTCATGAAACTTTTGTATGATACATAACATGAAACAAGAACTATCATGTCAATTCTCCTGCCAAGTAAAGCTGTGATATTTAAGCAGAATTTTAATCATCTATATGACAGATTCAGGAAGAGATGTAGAAAAATAACCAAAGCTCTAAGGATTAAAATGTATTTCAAAAACATGCTTTTAGAGGGAAATTCTACTGTTTGACTATATCCATAGTATGATATTAATCAAACAGTCTAGAAACTACCTGTTCTACTGACTTACATTGAAACATTTCATTTGCCAATGCAGTGTGACACGGGCCTACCCAAAAAAAAAGAAAATCACAAACTGCAGATAATGCCTCCTATGAGCACAGGCATCTTAAAAAAACACCCAAACTTTCTAAAGCAATCCTCTCCTCATATCTCAAATACACGCCAAAAGTAATTTTTCCTGCACATATTAACTAGACATATAAAAGAGACCTTTTATAATTGTTTGCCTCCAATTAACACAGTACCTTTTGCATGTTAAAGCTACAGTTACCAAAGATTTTGGTCTTTCCAACAGGACTGATGTCATTGTACCTTGCATTTCATCCTCTTTCTTCAAAGCAAAAGAAATTTAAGATGTTTTTTAAGGAGCAGGAAAACAGCAGATTGTAGACAGAACAGAGTATAGACTCAACACAAGGCTGTGAATCTAAATGTTCACATTCTATTTCTGATGTTGGCACTATTGACATTTTGTGAACCAGTCGCTTTCCTCCTCCCCAGATTGAACACGGATCATGAGAGAAATAATTGCCAAAGCATACTTTTCAAAACTTTAAAATAGCAGGGCTAGCTACCCGGACTGTGGATACACTTAAGAACTTGATACACTACAGAACAATTGAATGGCCCTCAAACCTGTCAGCTCAGAAAGATGCTGCGGGCAGTGGTGACTGCCATTTGTTGCCAAGGGGAAAAGAAAACACCCTAATTATGGCTGTGAGAGTATTGATGAGTACTGATGCCACAGAAATCTAACTCAGCTTTTAAAGAAAACAGAAATTCCACACAAAATTCAGTGCTGGATTGTTGAGAAATAGCCTGAAATTGAGAAATAGCCTGAAATTGCAGATGACTGAAGTTTCCTTCGTGCATGGGCACAGTTGAGTAGCGGATCAAGACCTGCCACTGTTACCCAGTGTTTTCTACTGTGAGCAATACTCAATCTGCTTCTCAATGCAACAGAGGACTGTGTACCATTCAAGCTTGGGAAGAAAAAGTCTCATCACTGGCAACAAAAAAAACCCAGTTCACACTTTTTGCAAGAAAACATTTCAGGTCTCAGAAGAAAACCTATCTTGTAAATTGTGTTAATGAACAAAAACTCTTCAGAATTACTATGAATTATCTTTCTGAACTCAGATATTCCTTTCAGAACTTAAAGGTTAAACTTCACAGAACTATTTTCTGTACGTTCCTGTTTCATATATTTTATAATCCACATTGTGCCACAAGCTTTTGAAATATATTCTGTTAAGCAGGACAGAAGACTTCTGTTATAAAACCTATGGCTTCAAAAGGTCCCCAAAGGGATTTGGAACACAGCACTGGCAATCTGCAGTTAACCACAGAACATTATTGAAAAAGATAAAATGGTAAAATAATCAAATCACAGCAATTCTTCCTTTAAAAGAAAAAGGAAGGACACAATAGCAATCTGGATATTGAAAGTTATGTTATAAAGGGAACTTCAGGCTGTACAGACAGAAAAAAGTATTTCTTATAGAGACTAATTCTATAAAGCAATTTATACTCCAGGACTGTTCAAAATGACACAAGTTCAGGAGATCCTCAAGTCTCACAAAACTAGTTGCAGGAATAACACAAAGTTCTACCTCATGGTCTTCAGGGAAGAATTTGAAAATATGCTGCAGAAATCTTGCATCTCAGAATCAAAACTTAAACAACATGATAAAATTAAAACACCTCCTGATACTTCAATCATAACTTCTTGTTTTTACATATTCAGATTAACAAAACTGAAGATGTTCATGTAAGAAGTTTACTTGCCCTGTGAGAGGACTAAGGGAGAAGAACACCTCCAGAAAATTTACAACTTTTTACATGGGCATAGGAAAAGGGGTAATGACTTACGTTAAAAGAGGATAAATTTATTTTAGATATTAGGCAGAAAATCTTCACTAGGAGGATGGTGAGGCACTAGAATGGGTTGCCCACAGAAGCTGTGGATGCTCCACTCCTGGAAGTGTTAAGACCTGGCAGCATAGAGCTTTGAGGAACCTGGTCTAGTGGAAGGTATTCCTGCTCATGGTAGGGGGCCTGGAACCAGGGGATCTTTAAGGCCCCTCCCAACACAACACATTATATGGTGCTTTCTAAGTCAAGAAGAAAAAGCAAACACACACTGTGGAAAGCCAGTCTAGGACCATCTGCATTTTGTAAACAACTGCCAGAGATATACAGATTACTGCCATTCTTTCCTCTCATCTCATCTTCCTCCCCCATTTATGACTAACAGAAATCCTTGTCTTATAAGCTTACCAAAGCACACCTCTTTCTTCCCTTTTCAGTTAGTTCCACAGACTTCAAAACATTTAGTATCACAATAATTTGTTATCAATAAGATCTAACTGTTCTCCAGGACCTGCAGTAGCACTGACTGCAGCTCTGTAGCTTTTGCACAAGTCCTCCTCCTCCTCCTGCACAGAGAGAATAGGCAAACAAAAAAAAAAGCAACACTGCCACCCAAACTGGATAGACATTTTTCCAATTCCTGCACATGCTTGGACGTCCTCACTTTGAAAGAAGAAAGTAATTCCTCAACACAGTAAAGAAAAAAATAGAGTAAACATACTACAGTCCTAGCTTGCAAACAATTTGTGCTTTCTGATTTTCCATCAGTATTTAAACAGTGTATGTTTCAAACCAGCAAAATCTAAACATTTACATCTTTACATCCCTGTTAGACAACTTTTTCACGACCCTACAAGATTAGCACACACCCTTTGACCATGGTGCACCATACCAGAAGGAGACCGCTCCAAAAAGCTTTCACCTAAAATAGATGCTCCTCCATCTTCCCTCCATCTTTCCTCCAAACCCAGCGGCAACTATCTCTTGGTCATTTTCTCCCTTTCAACACATTAATTAACTTAAGCCCCCAAGGAGCCAAAAAGCAACCTCCCAGTCAGGATTCAACGCAGCTTTGGTGCCAAACTCAGGCGGGACCACCATGTCCCTGGCAGCACAGATACCTTCCTAGACCATGGAAGGCAGAGCATTGCTCCACCATCACAGGCTGGAGTGAGTATATTGAACCAGCTTATAGACAAATACCTGCTAAACCTTCTGCCATGAAGCCACCAAAGTAGAGGGAGCATGAGCCAAGCAAACCAAGCTGGAGTTTGGGGGACTAAAATGGAACCCATTAGAGTGAGATTTTGTAAAGGAGTCTGCTAAAGAACTGCTTGCTCTTGAGTGAAGTAATGCTTTGGTTTTGTTGGGAAATGGGGTGGAGGGGTTGTTTTAGGTTTTTTTGGTGTTTTGCTGTTTCTTCTCCAACTCTCCTACTGACATATAGCACTTGCACAAATAATTCAAGCCCATGTAGGTACTTTTTGTTCATTTTTAACACAGCGATCCAGCAAATGGGCATTTATAAAAACCTCCTGTTGCCATGTGAAGTAATGCAAGTCTCTTCAACCTTGTATTTACAAGGTTGTTAAAACTCCCATGCACAGCCAAGATCACATAATTTCCAGAATTAAACCATCTCATTTTTGAGAATGCATCTCTATATGTGCATCGACGGCTGCTATTTTTCAGAGTTTATAATTCAGAGGCTAGTTTGGTTTTTAAATTTCACATCATTCACTGCACAAGACAATGCCAAGCATTTTCAAACAAACACACCAAATTTTGCCAAGTAGATCTGACATTCCCCAAGCCTTTCTATTTCAGTTTTTGTATTCCTGGCTGGCAGGTAGAATATTTATCTACTTCCCACAAAGCAATCTTAGCATGCTGTGGCAACCGATTACAGAGGAATGTAGGCGCTGGGCCAGCATTGCTGGTTTATACTGAAACAGGAGCAAAAAAGGGAGAGCTCTGCTTACGGTGCTGAGTTCAGGTATCTCTCCCAGTTTCCTCACTGCTCAGCACTTTTGCAAGGCACAGGTAATGGGCAATGCCTCCCCACAGGCAAATTCCTCAAAACTTAATGTAGAAGAGCTGGGAGAGGTAGAGGGGGTTGACTGCAGCATCTCATCAGGTTAGAGCTATGATCACAGAATAGCTGGAATGAAAAACAGGACAGCAACTACTCATGTTTTTTTGCATTCGTGTTTCTTTCATGACCCAGCAACACACCAGAACCGCATTTTAAAAGAAAGGCATCAAAACAAGGACTACTTGAAAACACAGTACTGTATTTCTTGTTTTGCTTAAGACTAGCCAATTGACCAAAAGTAAGCAGTACGGCAAATCAATGACAAACCAGCCTTTTTTCCTGGAAATAACTGATCATCATGAGAGCTTTAAAGGAGAAATTAATTTGAAATGGGTTCTTTGATGTCATCAAGCTTATTTTACCTTAGCAACTGAATAAAATAGATTAACAACTTGATTTTGAAAGCCATTAGCTAAACCTTTACATAGACCTCTAATATTTAAGCTTACGCTGTAATCAGTAACAAAAGTAATGACCCCCATTCCAGATTGCCTACCCTAAATTACACCTAAATAAAAATACTCAGCTAAGTTTACTTAATCTTAATTGCTTTCCTAGTGCAAAATGTACCTTGTCATGACCAAGTAAGTGGTCTGCTTGCCCACGAGAGCTTTCTGAATGTGACATCAATATTTACACATGCTGAATGCTCTCAACTGCTACCTGATCTTTGGAATCAAAGTACAAATTCTGACCGACACCACATACACTTTCCTACTATTAATACAACCTAGTATTTCACTCAAGCAAGTTTGTCCCTTGCAAAAACGGGGTGGGGATTCAGCTTCAGCACGCACTGCAAATTAACTGCTAAATCTAGCCAAAACTTGCAAGGTATGTAACCTTCAACCGGGTTAAGTTCATGCAGCAGCATAGAGTCCCCCTCTCGAAACAATAGGACAAGAACAGAACTTCTTTTAAAGTAAAGGCAACTTGCTAGACTAGAAAGAATAATTGGCAGGACAGTTTTGCTGGGGACTGAATGCAATGACAAGCTGGCTGCCTACCCTGAGCCAGCAAACACAAAGCAGCCAACGTGAATCGCAGCAGCACGTTTGGAAGGGAGGTCTAAGAGAACTTCATAGCACACCTCTGGCTGGGAAGCACTTCAAAAACTTAAGGAAAAACCAAAAAGGGAATGCCTTCTGGTTTATTTCTTATCACATTCATAAAGAAAGAGCTCCCCTTTCTGTAGATTTCAAAAGCATTATATCAGATGATGTTCAAATGTAAAAATAAATCAGAACTGATAAGACTAATTGAATCAGGAACTAGTGCAGGCTCTGAAGAATATAAGGGGTTTCAAGCAGAATAAGCAGAAGACCAGACATAAAAACAAGTACTGGATGAATAAAGCATAAAGGGATGCAACAAAGCAAGTGGTAACATGGGTATGACACCATGCAGAGGATGGAAGAAGAAGAAATTAGATAAGATAGTGAAGGAAAATTACTTGGCATCTTTAAAAAAATGAATGAAGTTTGCTCCTGAAGAACTACTTCAGTGCCAGGAAAAAAATAAAATTAAAAAAAAATGTATTTAGGATTTGTACAAATTCCTACTACCACCATTAAAAGAAAAAAAAAAAGGGGTTAAACCATTGATTATTGTGAAATAAAATATGACAAAATATGGTGTTCGGGGCTTTTTCTTTGTTTGGGTTTTTTTTTTGGGAGGTCATAGTTTCTTGGTTTTCTAAATGTCCATTGAAGTTTCAGTATCTTTTGTGCGTTTCCCTTCATAAATGTTAGATAGTATGATTTCATGCTGAGTCTGAAGTGCTTCCTTGACAGCACCTCCTTTTAGTCCCAGCCAGTCTCAAGAAATGTTATCTGCACAGTTGGGTGAGGAGTCAGATGCATCTCATTCAACTATCTGGCATTCTCCTACTACTGAATTTGTCACCTTTTCCTCCAACATGACTCAAATTATTCATGTACAGACAGCTAACAGTGACCACATACACACGTTAACTTCTGTGACAGACATGCACTCCTACACTTAAATACAGGTCTTAACATCCTGTTTTACACATAAAGGTTTGACCTGCCACAGTATAAAATATTTTGCCATCATTCACTTTTAATATTTTGGGACCAGCTCCTCAGCTCCACCTTACTAATATCTCCAGAAGGAGAGGGAAATGAAAACCTCAGAAGAACAAGGATGACAACTCGTTATTCTGGTGGTATTATTACAACCATCATCACAGACCATACTAATTACTTTCTTCTACCCCAAGCTTTCAGTATGCAACAGTTTAGCAAACTATCACCTTCTTATCTCCAAGAACTTTTTGCTCAATGACCAATATTAAACCATGAAGGAAAAAACTGACAACACTGTCAAATATGTACAAAATTAAACAAGTACTGTTGTGTACTAAGCTTGAAAGAAAGAAATGTGCACTCTTACTCATGTAGGTGGAATCAGAGGAATCATACTGTAATTTGCTTCAGAAAAAAAAACCAAAACTGTTTTGATCAATTAATCAAACATTTGGGAAGCAAAAAGAGCAGAGTATCAATGTAGTTGAAGTAAAATTAAATCCTTATGAGGCTGTAGCACTTTTTCCTAAATTTAGAAGTCCAATTACTACCAAGTGTTATCAAACCTAAGAAATTCAGTATCAAAATACAACTCTCACGACAAATGCAGTAAAGAAAGGATTAAAAAATTCAAAAATGCAGATTTCGGACGGCTACTTTCCTCTGGTTTTCAGCCATGCAAACCTCCCAAAGAGGCTTGAAAACTGAGCTTGGAGGAGAAGGCAGGCCGTGCTGGGCTCACTGCCACCCCAAGAGCGCGGCTGCAGCGCCCGCAGTCCCGCACGCCCTGCCCGCTCTGCCGCGGTGACACCGCCGAGCCGCCCGCGCTGGGAACACGGAGCTCCAAGCTACTCATTAACCAGGCCCGGGCAGGAGGCTCCCAAAGGCCGCCCGCAGACCGGGCTGTTTCCAGAGCACCTGCGAGCCGAGCTAACACGGCGGGCCCTCTCTCCCGGAACAAACCCCAGGGGCTTGTGCGCTGCCTGCCCCGGGAGAGTGGGCTCGGCCCTGACAGCAGGCGTGCGAAGCCACCAGCTCCTCTATTCTAGGACTAACTCGTTCGAAGACCTTCTCCCCCCCTTTCCTGCCCTGTCAAGGGGAGCTGTCACCTAAATTATAATATTTGTAATTGTGCAAAGAGTAGCTAATTATAAATCCAGCTATCCGGAGAAAGGTGACAGCACAGCAGTGCCTGGAGCAGCGCTGTTTGAACGTGGTCTGTGATGGCTGCAATTATGCTAAGGAGTCGTAGAAGAATAAGAAACTTCTACATCAAACATCCCTTTTCGAAGGCAAGCACAATGCAAACAGCTTGCTGCCCACTTCAAAAGCAGATCCTAAAGTGGTTAGGTGCCAGGAAAACACAAAAAAAGTAGGGCTGACCTAAATGCAAAGAAAATAAAGATATCAAATAATTTAAACAAGCAACAAAGAAAAGAATAAATCATTAGCAACACTAGGTAAAAAAAAATACAAAGTTTTCATTTAGAGGAATGCTGACCCTGTAACTGTTTTTCTCCCTGCTTGAAATACTTTCACTAGCATAATGAAAAGAAAAAAAAATTTAAAAGAACCTGAGGAGTCATTATAAAACAGGCTTATAAAGTATATCCATATATATGTACTCCTCTTCCATTGCAAAGTTAAGCACTGAAAGCAGTATCTAAAACTTGTTAAATATACTCAAGGCAAATCATAACTAAACCAAGAAGTCCCTGCACCCAATTTTACATGCAAATCAGTGACAGGTTAATGCAAAAGGTTTTGAATATTTAATTATACTTTCCCATGAAGTAGCTTACAGGATTTTGTTATCTCCAGTAAGAGATCCTTAAGGTCCACTCTGAAAGCCAGGTCTAAATTTTTAGGTCTTCTGCAGCACTGTACAGATTTCACATAGTATATGCACAGACATCACCACAGATCTCAGGATTATTTCCTGAACCAGTAAGCAGCAGAATTACCTTGGCAAAATTTGAATGGCTTACTTGAAATGTCATACAGGCAATGCCAATAGATTACACTGACTTTGTAACAATCTCTACAATGAACTGCTGGGACAAAACCAAAAAGACTTACACCAGAAGGGCCAACCAGCTGGCCAGTTTGGAAAACACACAAACAAATTTAAAAACAAACAAACAAACAAAAACTAAACAAACTAACTAACAAGAAAAACCAAAACCAAAACCAAATCCACCAACAAAAATACCCAGAAACCGCCTACAAACAGGATATGTCTACTTCAGAGTGTTTTGAAACAAATATAGCTCCACCATTTATAAGCTTGTCTTAATATGCTCAATTTGTTCTGCAACAAACATCAATATATATGTTATTTTCCTATATATACATACACAACATGCATCAGCCATATAATCTTCATTCAGGTATTAATCATTTACATATAACCAATAATAAAAGTGGGGGAAAGTATTTGCTACAAATAGTCAAATGCTTTCTGATTAGGTTTGAAACTAGGTTTTTAAACACTACTCAAGCAGCATGGTGTGCATCAAGCAAACTCCTTACAGGATGCAACCTCACTAAGAGCTCTTTCTGCTCTTATATAAGTAAAAATAACTCAGTATCAGCATTACAGCTATTTCTCTAATATAGAACAACAATGTAAATTCTTCCAGTAAGTTTATCATTGTGTACTGGCAACAGTATTGCATTGGTGGACTGATTTCCCACATTTATTTTCAACAGAAAAAATATCCTTTATTTCAAAAAGATTAATGTAATTTCCATTATGCTACCACAAATATTTTAGAAAAACATGGCTATATATGACCTAGATCACAGAATCATAGAAAAATCTAGGTTGAAAGGGACCTCTGGAGATCATCTGGTCTAACTGTTCTTAAAGTAAGGCTTTAAAATAGATTTTCTAAGGACCCACCAGGTCAAACCTTGAATACTTCCAGCAAGGAAGACTTCAATACTTCTCTACTTAATCTATTCCCAGAATTAAATAGTTCTCAAAGCAATTTTTTTCCCCTTATATACAGGCATCTAATTAAAAATAAACACAAACAAAATGAAAAAACAGTAAACATAAGCACCCTGCAAAATAACAGAATTTAATATCTGAGAAATATTTATTTCAACTAACTACAGGTTTACAATAATTGTAACTGGTCAAGTCCTATATTTTTTATTAAATAACTTGGTTATATATCAGTGATCCCTTTTGGTGAGTACCTCTGGCACCATCCACTATCCTAAGAGAGTCACACAGGCATTCCCAGATGCCTCTGAGCACGCACCTACTACTAATCCCATCTCTTAGGATTCCGAGCTGCCAAGTCTCCAAGCCTGAGCCCTTCCCCTCTTCTCACAGATCCCAGGCCTTTGTGAGTCCCACACATTTCTCCGTACGGCCAGTCTTGCCCAGCCGTCAGAGAATGTAGAGAGCACCATTGTAGGTAGTGACTGAACATAAGCCAAGCACCTGTTCACCCTCTGCCCTGTGGGCAGAGCAATACAGAAATCTGCAGAGCCTCACACAGAAGTCCCAGTCCCAGGGCAGGCAGTAACCTCTTTATATAGTTCACAGCTTGGTGTCTTTAAGACATTATACATACAAAATACGTTGAAACCAAGAGGAATGAACATTACTGGTGCGGGGATGGACAACCAGCACACTTTTTAAACAGCAAAACTCAGGAGTGGAGTGTTTATTTGACCCACTGTTGCTTGAGGTCAGCTGACAGTACATTAGAGTTAAGCATATGAAGAAACACAAACTTGCAGCTCATTTCCTCCTTTACTTGTCACACATCAACTGCCAAAAGGGATCTCGATGGATGGAAAAGAAGGACATTAATAAAGCCAGGCTCCTCATGCTGTCTAACCTTATCTGCTGGCAAGAGGCACATTTGCTGATTGCCTTGAAGTTGCCTCTAATCAGTCCAGTAAAACAGGCTTTTTTATTACCCATGTTAAAAGTTCAACTTTGCCTTATAACATGGAGACGGTTGTAAAGCCAGTTTTCCTCCACACTGCCAGAAAAGCAAACGTGCTTCAAGGAGCGCTGTGAGCAGTCTCTAAAGAGAGGCCATTTCACAGCTCTGGGTGCTGACACGTGGCAGCTGAGGACCACTGATACACACAGGACTCCTGCAGTGCTGTGACCATCCACACAACTGAGGTGACACCTACAGCAACACTTTCCTCAGAGCTTCTACAACATTAGGTCTGCAATAAACTTTTTTTACAAAAGTTATAAGGATAAGCATAGTATCTTGAGCTTAGAAGTAATTTTACTTAAATAAACCAAGCCTTCTAGTTTAAAGGGGGACTGAAAAAGGAGAGGGAATCTTTTACACGAGCACAGTGACAGGACAAGGGGGAATGCCTTTAAACTAGGAGGGAGTAGATTCATATTCATATCAGGACAAAATTCTTTCCTGTGGGGGTGGTGAGGCAGTGGTGGCCTCATCCATGAGAGTGTTCAAAGCCAGGGTGGACGGGGATTTGAGCAACCTGTTCTAGTGGAAGGTGTCCTGGCACACAACATAGAGGTTGGAACTTGATGATCTTTAAGGCCCCTTCCAACCCAAGCCATTCAATGATTCTGTGATGATAAGCAGCGTAGTAGACAGACCATGTTTGGTGCTTACATTAACGTGTTTATAAATGTCTGGGGGACAGAAGGCAGAGGGACAAACATGGGCCAAAAAAAATCTACTTTTGCCTTTGGTCAATGAGGTGGTAATAAAGCTGCAGTGCTGAACACTTGGGAGACTAAGCAACATGCAGATTTATTTTCTTCACAGCTAGATAACACAGCTTGTAATTGTCTTTGGCTACTTACTTTGACACCCCAAAAGAAAGATTTTAAACCAGTCGTTTTATACTGGGGAAGATTTACTTCCTGGGAAATCAGTAAGAAAAAAAAGAGCAAAACCAAAGAAGGATGACTGTAGTACACACTGTGACACTACTCCAAGTCAGTGTAACGTAGCACGCACTGGTTAACAAGTAACAGAGGTTGTCACTGATAATAGTAACAAAATCGCTTGCTCCTGAGAGTACCTGGTGACAGAGCTAACTTTAGACCCCACTCCAACAGATTCTAGAGGCTTTCTTTTAAGACCACATTAATTAATTGCTGAAAATTCTATTTTCAGATCATATTGTCCTTCAAAACTTCTTTTAATAAAGGGTCAGAGTCCTTATTCATAAGCTAAAGAAAATGAGAAACACATCATGAGAAAGGTTGGTTTCCTGTATAAAAAAATCACAAGTCCTCTGCAATCCTTTTGCTCCATGAAGACAGAGGGCTGTTTTGAAGAAACATTATTTATATTATGTTCTCAGAATCAAGAATTCCACACACAGAAGTTATTCCAGTGATCAATTACCTTTACTAGAATCATAGAATCATTTAGGCTGGAAAAGATCTCTAGGATCATCATGCTGAGCCTAGCACTGACACCACTAATCCATGTCCCTAAGTGCCACATCTACATGCCTTTTAAATATCCCCAGGGATGGTGACTCCACCACTTTCCTGGACAGCCCGTTCCAAAGCTTGCTAATTTGCTTGGTGAAGAAATTTTCCCAATTCTGAATATGCCAAACTTTCTATTCCATTGCATCGTTTGATTATCACAAGACCTTTGATGACTCACAAGTCAGATAAATGTGTTTTGAAATCAAGTATAGTTAGATGCGTGACACTGCCAGTAAAATCAAATGTACTGCTATCCCAGTATCTATCCCAGATAGATAAAGCCAATATATATTAACATGTAATAAACAGGGTTTAGCAGTTTACCACTGATTTTAAACAACTGTGTAATTGTGTTCTTCTGTTCATAGTGACAAGGAGAAATAACTGTGATGCTGCAACCCTATGCAAGCTGCTCCAACAAAAGTATGATGTTCCAAATTCATTCCAGGGAGATACTACCTGATACACACAGTGCACTGGCAGGAAGCAGAATGCTGTTGGCCACTTCAGGCTCTGTAGCTGAACAGTAACAGGACACTTGCATGATACATCAGTTATTTGGTACCTTTGGTCAAAGGCACCACACATCACATGAATGAATTGAAGGATTAAATATTCATCTGAAAAATAACAAAGCACTATCTGTTCAAAAAAGGCATAAGACAAAAAAAACCCCAAACCACAAAACACACAACCCACACCTTTTCCCACTATTAAACACTGAATCACTTCCTATTTACCAAGAGCCACTGTGATTCCCTTAATCCTAGAGCCTTATCAGCTGCCAAGTGCCAAATCACCATCTTCCTTAAGATAGGTACGTTTTCTCCAGATGTGCATTTTCAATATGAATAGGAAGCACACTAACCAAAGCTGGAGAATAAACTTTAAAAAATTGAATTTAATGAACAGAAAGCTACAATTAAGACAGCTGCTTTACTACAAGAGTATTCTGGGGAGTTCTAAAATATGTCAGTGGTTTTTGGTTTCTTGTCATACCAGTAGTGCTCCCTGAATGGTGTGGTCCCACAGAAATTTCCTCCATTTATTAAACTTTCTGGCAACTACTTCAAAGAAAAACTGTGCCGCTAAAGTTGAACAAATCTGAAAGCAAGAAGGAAAAACCTCCATCGTGGCTGCAAATATAAAACCCTACACCTACATGCAGTTTTATTAAAAGCTGTTAATTTAATGTACACAAAGTACAGTAACACAAGTATTTTCACAAATTAGGAGTTGCCTAATATTTGCACGTCTGAATTTTCTCAGTGATACCTCAAATTGCCTATGCTTTTGGAGTAAACCAGAAAGCATTGATTCCACCCCTAACTGTTCTCCACAATTCTAAGTCATAAACAAATACTGGATTTTTATCACTGGCTTGCAACGTTCTATGAAACAGCCATCAAATGCTGCATACCTCTCCAAGCAGTCTACGCTGTCTTGTTCTACTATTGCATTTTTTAAATTGTTTTATTAAATACATGGAAAACTTAAGTTTTTTAAATCAGCAGTCATGCATGGCTAAATTCTTAGAAACCTTTTCAGGCACCACGCAAAATAAACTACACTTACAAAATCATGCTACAAAGATAGAAAGGTTTATGATCATTAAAACAATAAGGTCTTTTGTAAAAATATTCCCAAAAGACATGATCTCTTTTCAAACTAATTATTAACAGAATAATGAACAACACCATTTTTACAGTGGCTTATGTTCTACCCAAAGTCAAGCTCACCAATGAGTTTCCATCAAGTGAAAATTGTGACATCTTTTTTAGGCATCTGAGAATGTCATGGATGAAAATGGAAATGGGCAGAACAGAGACTAAAATTGTAACCAGGTTTACACTATTATTAATAGAAGGATTGTTCTCATAAACAACTGCACTGATTCACAAATGGAGACAATCAAGACTTAAAACTGAGTTAGGCATAGGAAAGGGTGGACACCTTAATCAAACAGCAATAGTCTAGACAACTCTATGTGAAAGAGGAAACTGAGTTCAATAATTTTATCCCCTTAAAGTCTTTTGATAATTAACACAATCCACTGACACACTGAACCCAAAACTAAGAAGCCAGGGACATCATAAAAGCTTGAACCATACCATAACTATGAACTTGATGCACTCGGTAGACCAGGATGTTAGACAAATGTCTTTAAACAAGTTTCCAAAGTGCTTTAATAAATCTTTACTGACATACAAATAAATATATACAAAAATGGCTAGATGCATGTGCAAAAACTAGAATTATCTCATCCTACAACAACCTCTGAAACCCAATAAGGACAGCTTGTGCTCACTAGGTTGTTTAGAGATGCCTTTCTTTCCTGCAGTAAACATGGACTCACATATTCTGGAACAACAATGTGAAGATAAGGCAAGCTGTACTTTAACGTGTGCTAGCTGATCTTCAACTTGACCAAAGTGCAATCTGCTTTATCTACATGCTCTTAATGTGTTAGTTAGAACATCAGCAACACAGTCAAGAAGATACCTTCTTCCAGACAATCCACTAGCATTGAAGCCATGGCAATGCAAATACTTGCATGTCCTTAACTTCAGGTACATGTTCACATTTGCCTCAATCAAAAGCTGTGCTTCTATCTACACCATTATAGTTCCAGAAGCATAATCCTTCCCTGACTATGTAAGAAAATGCAAAAACAAAAAAAAACAAAACAAAAAAAAAAAAAAAACCCAAAAACAAAAAACCACAAACAAAAAAAAAAAACTACCCCACCAAAAATTTTGAAAAGCATTTAGACTGACACAGATGTAGAAACAGAATACAACTGCACACACATCCAATACCTGGAATGAAAATCTTAAGTTAAAAAAAAAAAAAATCACCCCCCCCCCCAAAAAAAAACCAAAACCAACCAAACAAAAAAAAAAAAAAACCCCCCCCCCCCCCCCCAAAAAAAAACCAAAACCAAGCAAACAAAAAAAACAACAACAACAAAAAACAACTGAGTGAAACTGCAGAGATGTTGAAGAAGAGGGTCCATAGTCACAGAACTGTAGGCAAACAACACAAGAACAACACCACCACAAAATCCCACATGTATACAAGTCACAGCTCAGGCTCCCAGCTTTGATTCATAAAATGCGTCATTCCAGAGAGCGTAACTGTATCACATAACTTGCTAGGGAAATAGCCATGGTTACTCATCACAGCTTGGTGTTGTGAACTGCTGGCTTTCCATAACACGGCACACACCAGATTAAAATCTCTCCGGGGGTGGAGGGAGAGGATAGCAGGAAATCAATGAACAAGATGTCAAATCATAACTACTTTCATACTTCAAAGTGCAAATAAAACAGCATTGGATTTAGCAGCAAAATACTTCACTGTTGATTTCAGCTGCTCACAGCTGCTCCTTCTCTAGAACTATTTTTTAAAGTCTTGCTCATGCTAAGAAAGGAAAAAAAGTCTGGTTCAGAATAAATAATGAATTATTTGAAAACAAAAGGGGCTTTTTGGGTCTTGCTATACAAAAACTTAAAAGGTAGCTTTACTTTGTGCACGTGCACGTTTAATTTGATCTTTAAACCATATTGTTGAGTCACATGCCTTGGTTAGTACTACTGGCACCTGTCAGAATCACCAAAATTAGAACTACCACCAAAACACTGCAACTGTATTTGCCAGCTATGAAGGCTGAAGCATTTTGTGATTTCACACAAATTTTACCATTATTTCTTCTTCAGAAAATATAAAAGTGAAGCACATTTTGTATTGTCCACCTGAACATCAGAGATTAAATATTTTAGCTTGTTTGAAAGGCTATGTGAACTGAAAGGAAGAGTACACAGTAAGTTTTATATTACATTGCAATAGAAGAACAAAGAGTTGGAATCACTTTCTGTACACCCACTTTTCTTCTTCTTGCAGAGAACTTTAAAACACAGAGATTTTATTTTCACGTTGAATAATTAAAAACCTCTTGAACTCATTGTAAAACTTTACCTCCCACTAGGATAACACACATGTGCAGGTTTGAATTGAGGACTGCCTTTTGCTTCACTTTTATGAATTTCTACGAGCAACATCACTTAATATTAGTGGGAGAATTCCAAAAACAAAACTAGTGACCGAACCAAGAACCCTGTGAATGATAAGTTACCACCTTAGTACTACACAGTATTGATTGAGAATAATTGCCTAACCAATTTCAGAGTACAGTGGCCCCCAGCTTGAATTAGTAAGATAAAAGCTGGTTGTTGACAAAGATGACAGAGTAGGTGGCTGTGACAGACAAGGGTTACTACCTTGCCTCTTGAAACATACTCACTGAATTGGTCAATACCAGCAAGCATGCAACTTATTAGCTTGGCTGTATTTTGACTTTGTGATGCAGGGAAAAGAACCCGTTTCACTTTTGGCAGAACAACACCTTTCAGAAAGCCTAACAGTCCTTTTGCTAAAAAAGGGATTGAGATCATGTGTCTTGAAGAGTTCTTCTCAATTCCAAATTCTGAAAACACCGTTTCCTCAGCAGTGTTTTTAGTCATAATTCAAAGCTTGGGACACTCTCTCTCTCCCCGTAACATATGCTGCTGTGCTTGTATCAAACCTAAACTTGCCAAGAGAGGAACTGATGAAATTACAGCCAATATGACAGATTAACATGTGCTCATAGCATGCACAAGCTTCACTGCTTCTGGGATTTCTGTTGTATTTGTAAAACTGCATTACTTGTCTAATGTTCTGTAATCTTCATATTGAAGAGACATTTGTAGAACTTTAACAGAGGGAACTTAGTCAGAGAGATACATCAAAAAGCCCACTCCAAATGATTTTCATTTCAAACAGAGGCCATTAGGGTAATGTGCTGCTTCAGACTTGGGGACCTAGAGCCTGTAGAGACCCACCACATCCCTCATGCAGTGACATGCTGTCCTGTTGAACCAATGGTGACAGTTCCTGGACAGAACAACTGCATTTCTTAAAAGGAAAAGTACTGTTATTGGATGGAGATACATGCTGAGAAGGGATAGAAATACAGTGTGAGACAAGAAGGTTCTTGAACCACTTAGGTGTGACAGACAAAGCCAGAGTAACTCTAAGACTGGTGAAGAGGCAGATACAGTTCTGCTTCTATCTTTTTCAACTTTTTTTCTGGAAACTGATTAAAAATACCTTGCATCTTCCTGAGGAGTACTGGATGGGCAATCTGTATTCCAAATGTATGCCCAGAGCCCCTATTTGGTTGGACATCTCTAACTTGTAAGCCAAGAGCACGTGAGACTCACGAGGTGAACAACAGTACAGCAATGCACCAAGAACCAACAAGGTTTTCAAGTCCCTCTTGATTCCTCCTGATCCAGATGACAGGAACACTTGGTTACCATTACCCATGTAATGTCTGGAAATCTAAACCAAAATCCAGCAGACAGGCACGACTAGACTTCAGCATCACAAGCTATTTCAGCACAACCGAGGCAACCAAATTATGTACAAAGTATCAGTGTTTTCTGCCGGGAGAAGGTTCTTCAAGACTGTGAATGAAGTTTGACAACAGGAAGAACAATTAAGACCAAAAAAAAAGCTTTATAAAGCAAGCTATTAGACAATGCTTTCTATAGTATCTGATTTCGTAGCATTTCATGAATGCAGGGATATGAAAAGAAGAAAGAGAAGGAACACAAAGTCCCATGGGGGCACGTGACTAAGTTTCATATTACAATGCTAATAATAGAAATTAGAACTACTTAGTGGGGTTCAGTACATGCTGATTGAAGGCAGTGGTATCTTAGGGTATGAGGAGATTAGAATAAATTATCTCAAGGTATGTCAGGATGAAACTTGCAGCACACCTGTTACTCCACTCCAACTGCTCGTGTGCCTGCCCTCTCTCCTTAGTAAACACCTCGACAGAAGAATAACTTCCCTCCCATAAATTCCCACTTGTCAAGAGGAAAGCCCACATGCACCTTCTGACTTCTAGCCTTCAAGAACAAGAAAACACTACAGCTCATGAAAAGCATCCAAGACAAAACTGCACGCAGAGCATTTCTGGTTGATACTGACACTTCCCTTGCCTGGAT
The DNA here is from genome assembly GCA_013400495.1 of Nicator chloris. NCBI lineage: Eukaryota > Metazoa > Chordata > Aves > Passeriformes > Pycnonotidae > Nicator > Nicator chloris. Next base: position 68,184 of record WAAE01020357.1, on the reverse strand, counting down.
TAAGTTGCCTAAACTCTGTCTCTCTCTTAAGAAACAACCCCAATTCAAAGTTACTTGACCGATTGCTATTCGAGTGAGCCATCCCATGCTCCAGCCCAAGGTATGGGATGCTTCCATCAGGGGCTAAAATGCTAGACATATGGGTTCTCATCAGTGTTGTGCCAAATCCTTGTTGCTGACTAACATCATGCACTCAACACCATGGAACAAATGTACACTGCACTGCTACACACAGGTAGTCAGAAGAGAAACCAATGCTACAAACACCAACAAATACAACGAGGAAGCAAAATAAATATTTTTTGCTTAATATAATCAAAGCTGTAGTTTTGGGAAAACAACTGAAAAATGTTGCTGTCTCCTTTTCCTGTGCAAACTTTTCAGTAGATGAGCACACAGTGTTGCTTCTGACAGAAATCAGTTCTGAAGTTCACAGTAATGAAGCTTAGGGAAGGTGTTTCTTGATCAAAACCCAAACAAACGAACAACAACAACAACAAAAAAACCAACTAAAATCAAACCCACATCACAAGGTTTCTGTAAAATTTACAGTGAACATTTAACACATTTAAAACAATGAGATTGGTAGCTGTGGTCCTCATCACCTCTAAACTACATTTTACTTTTAACTGGTCAAGTTTTAATGAACGAATACCCCTATGCATTGATGCCAGGATGGCAAATATTATTTATGAATGAAGTGACAAAACAGAAGAACTGCTCACTGTACTGGCATTTAGTCCACCTTGGAGAATTTAACATTAATGACTTCTGTGCACAAGACTTTTGGTGTTGTACCTGTGTAAGGTTAATCTTTCAGTGTCTATGTAAAGCTATCGTTTACCCATCAGTATAAGAAGTATGTCATAGCTTGAAAAAGTATGCACAATTGTCTCTGCTACAATACTGACTACTAAAAAAACAGTCCCCCCAAGATCTTTAGAAATCATCTGATATTTTAGACTCCTGGATTGGATGAAAACATGATTTATCACGTGGTAAATCATGAACATATTCAAGAAGAGATACCACTAGCTTTTTTGTTACAACTTTTTTGTTGCTTCTGTCTACTGCTTTAAGCACATTGCACCAATAATACAAAATGATTAATTGAGAAGCAGTTATGGAGCTTTGCAATTTAATAGCATATCACTTAACTATAGTTTTATCAGCATCCTTGTACTGAAAGTATTTTGGAAGCCTGAGCGTAAAGAGTTAAGTATTGTAAAGTACAACACGTCACTGTGGTATTACCCAAATTTCTGTCCTAAAATAATGAACTGTCCTGGTCTTAGAATATGTAAAAAGTTGATAATGGAAACATTAGAAATGCTCATTAAGTCAGAGAGAGAGATGACAAGTGTTAAGAGTTCTTCCAGGAATCCACCGCCAGCAATATTAGAGTGTTTAATGAAACAAAATTAATCTTATCATCACAAGTTGGTCCTTCAAATGAGCTGTTCTGTTAAGTGTACTTTAAACTATGCAGAGTATTAGATTTTTTCTTATGAACTAGAAAGCAAAAATGTATCGGGTATTTGTCACCAACCTATCAAGACATTTTAGCCACAGGACAATGCCAGAGAATGTCACCATCATAAAAATTTAGCATTTGTACTGCATTAGTGAGCAAGCCTTTCTAGATATGGTAACTGAGCAGACCCTTCTTCCCCACAGTTCTGTTTGTTGACTGTTTCCCTTATGATCAGACCCACTCAGGTAATAGGGGCAATTTGCTTCTAGTACAACTAGTGTCAGAAAAATTTCACTTTAAAAAAAGTGAAAGTGCAACTGCCCTCCAAAGCTAAGTATTCTAAACATCTACATTCACTTTTTATAAATAATCTGTCAATGCAACACTGTGCAAAATTAATACTTCAGTGACATACGTATTTCTACTATAAAGAGAGTTTATGATTAACAGAGTAGCAGTACCAATATTTAATAGCATTAAAGAACTAACTTGTTCTGCTTTCAGTTACACAGGTATTAGAGCACTAGCGATTTGTGTGACAGGCTAAAGAGTGCCACAAGGGAAGCAACCATTCTAGCAGGGAAGACAAAAAAATCCCAACTGTATCTTTGAAAGAGAGGAAAGCAAGGAACAACAGAAGGAGAGACTGACTAATTACTTTCAGATAAGTTCAGTCAAGAGAGGAAACGAGAAGTGCTGCAAGATGAATGAGAATTTTATATTAAAAGAAGTATCCCATTTTACTGCTGTTGCATCTGTTCTGTAACACCAATGAGGCAAATAGTTGTCACGCTTGACATATACGGATATATTATATATATCTTAGATATATTACAGACAAGTTGGATGTTTTTGTATCTCCACAGGGCAAGTCAGCACCCCAAATGCTGAAAAGTAACCGCTATGGAGCCCCGGCAGCCTTTGTGGTGGGGCAGCTGCTGGTAACTAGTCTGTGGTATTGTATCTCCGGGCTTTGGGCTTCTGATGCCGCGGCAGATCCATCCGGACAGGGGCACGGGCAGGGCCGCTCTGCGCCCGCAGCGCTCCTCTCTCTCCTAAACACGCCCGAGGCTCTCGGGACTCGAGATTACTCTGAAGTCGGGAGCTCTACCAAAGATTTTTTGGGGGAAAAAAACAGGCATAGAGAAGAAGCCAAACTCGCCCTATATTAACAGGCAGCAAAGGCGAGCTCAGGGGAGCTCCGGGACGGGACCTTCCCTGTGCCCTCCCCCGGTGCCTGGCGCTAAACACACAAGGCGCGGAGCCGAACAGAAAACGGAGGGACAACGCGGAGCGGAGCAGCGCCCGCCCTCGAGGGCACGGCACGGCACGGCGGGCCACGGGCTGACACCCAGCCCGGCACGGCCCGGCCCCGCACCTTCCCGCTCGCTTTCCCCCGCGCCAGCCGCCGGGAGCAGCGCTCGCCCCCGCTCTGCCGCGGGGCCAGCGGACAGCCAGGCACCGGCGCGGGGCCAGCCGCCCGGCCGGGCACTCCGCCGCCCCGCCGAGGTGCAGCGGGAGGAGGAGGGAGGCGCGGGGGCGGCCCC
>WAAE01020357.1:33510-65136 GCA_013400495.1 Nicator chloris | reverse complement strand
GCTCGCCCCCTAGCGGAGGGAGCGAGCGGCCGGGCCCGGCCCAGGTCCGCCGCCCGCCTCGGCCGTGCTCTCCGCCTCGGCTCCGCTCCGATCCCTTCGGCGCTTTCCGCAGTTTCCTCAGGGGGAACGGGAGCGCGGTCATCGCGGGTGGCGGGGCTGGGGCCGTTCCCTCGCCCCCCTTCCCGCCCCGCAGCAGCCCTGGCGGGGACTGCCCCGCCGTCACCTGTTCCCGCCCGGCCGTGGTGGCCGCGGTCCCGCCCGGGTCCCTGTCTGCCCACAGCTGCTCCCGGACTGTGCCCGCTGGCAGGGCGGCACGAGGAGCTGTAGTGGCTGGCTCCAGAGGCTGACACGAGCTTGGCACACCGCCGGCTGGCGGACCCTGCCAGGGGACGAGGAACCGGGTGTCCCTCGTGCCGTTGCCTGGGGAAGTAACGGGGCTGGCGCAGGAGGTGCGAAGTGTCACCACAGCCCGCAGCTGGCGGCACAGCCCGCCCTGTCACCTCCCCCCCCGGGGGAGGACGGCAGGTCTGGCCGCCGGCGAGGCGTGGGGATGCGTGTCGTGCCTCCTGCTTCCCTCGCGTCCCTGCTCCCCGCCGGGCACTGCGCTGCAGCGCCGTGCCGGGGGATTAGCTCAGGTCCTGCAAGCGGAGTAACTGTGTCAGAGCAACTCTACACCCATGCCAATTAGCTGAGCCTTTCTGCAGCGCTAATTAAGTGAAGCAGAATACCTCAATGGTCAAGCAATCTCCTAGCATGTTTTCTCCAGTGTTAAAGAAATTTCTAGGTGCTTGGTCCTTGTGCCCTTGTGGCACTGTTGTGCTAATGCGACTGTACGTGAGATCAATGAAACAGTCCAGGTTAAAGTATTCAGAAAAACGCTCCGAAACGGTGTGAAACTTGTCTGGTGTTCTCCTGATCAGTTTTGGCCCCAGCCTTCAGCCATCCCTGTTAACCCAAATGCAGGGGTGGCAGCAGGGAGAGAGCGAACTCATGCGCCAGAAGCTCCCTGCAAGAGACCCAGATCCAGAAAAAAATCCTAGAAACAAGCCCAAGAAAAGCATATCAGATGATTCCTTGACATGGCTGTAGTGTTTCAAAGTCCAAATTGCCTTTCCAAGCTTAGTTCAGGGACCTCTGTGCTGCAGTACGCAGTATAAATATGTTTATGGTGGAGATGGGCGTTCCAAAACGCAACTTAGCTGTTGCCATCTACTTATCTGTTCTGCTCTTCTAATGAGCCATTTCTTGGGATGCCACGTTCTTGGCTACTTTGGGGAAAGTAACTTGGAGGCAGCAACTCTAGTGAAGGCAGAAGAATGGGAGCCAGTTTGAGCATGTCTACACAGTACTGCCTATCTGAATTTGAGTACTGGGAGGAGTGTAGCTATGTCACAGCTACACACCAGGGTCAATGCCCACTGCTGCTCAGCACAGCTGATTCACAGGATTTTGCAGATTTCCTACAGGCTTTTCTGAATGGTTCTTACGCTCATGTTCACTAATATCTACCCTGAAAAGTGATTTATCCCAATTGTTTGAGGAAGCCATCTAATAATCTAATCTCCTGTCGCTTATTAAACATACATAAACTTAAACTTCCACGTATTTAAATCATAGTGGAATACTGACAGGCTTCATTCTATTTAACTATTTCTGAGACTCAAAGTTAGCATTAGTTCACTTGTTAATTCTATAACATTACTCCAGAATGTGAGCTTATTTAACTCTGGAATAATTGGAGTGTTAAAAAGCATTGGCATTTGTCACCCTGGTTTTCTGCCTTCTGACGTTTAACTTTTTTGAAATTCTTTTCTTGGGGATTTTGCTGTAAATAAGAGATATATTTATATGTAGTTTATCTTTGTTTTCACTCCTTCTTAGAGGAAGAGATCTCTTGATGGACATCTGTCTTGACCAATGTGATTGGAGAGGTGTTAACTTTGCCTACCAAAAGCCTACTAGGCTTGTTTGAAATACTATATAAAGGAGTCAGAAATTTGAAATAAAGTTCTTTTAGCTTTTAGAACTTCACCGACTCTGCGTCTCTTCATTTCATGTCCTACAGCAACAGGCATTGCCATTCCAAATCAGCTCGTTAGGTCAATGTGTTTCCACCAGTACCTCTCCTACTTAATAAGTGAGGATTAAACCCATTTGTGTCCCATGGAAAGAAGTTAAATTTTCTTTGAACAGATACTCAGCATTTTCCAAAGTACTTTGCAAGCAACAATCATCATCTTTTCCTTTAGAAAGAATGCAGGAAAACGATACTACTTAACAAATACATGAAGTGAACATATCCCCAAGGGGCAAGCTGCTGCTCCCCTTGTTGAAGGATACTGCATCTTGCCCTTCACATAGTCCCATGTAATACTGTTAGAGCATTAATTCAGAAGCATGAGAGGCTATCCATTCCAATTAATCATAGTCAGGGCCTGATGACTTTAGAGATTAAATACAAGTGTATCAGGCTTTTGATTTAATGGTGCAGTTCCTGGACTCAGGTCCAAATCTGTGCAGCAGACAACTCTTTCATTACAAACATCAGAAATTCTACTGCTGGGCCTAGAAGGAAATATGTAATCCCAGTCTTCGCCCGAGTTAAAACTATTACGTATTTTATCAAGTGCTATCAGTCATGCCAGTGAAGAAGAGTATCCCCTACTTTTGATTGGGAGTTGCAGATTTAATGGGAAATAATTTTCTATTGCACACAATTACTTTCAGCTCCAAAATTCTGTCCTTGGAAAGCATTTTCCCAAATTCCTTGACTTTTTGGAAAGGCAGAGAATCCTATAGTGGTTAAGAACATGGAAGAGAAAAAAGAATTTAATGTCTGGGATTGCCACACACAGGATACCATAGAAGCACTCTCACCAAGAGATGATTTGTCCCTCCAAATGTGATATTAGCTTATAGCAAACACTTCTTCATAGTATGTGAATCCTCTACTCATCACTTACTTGTTAAAGTTGTACTAAATTAGATAAATATTAATTAATTTAGTGTCATTTTTCGTATCACATGATCAAAAATGTGGACAAGATACTAATTCCATAGTATCTTGAGAATAACAACCTCAAGTTAAAAAGAAAAGCCACTACTTCTCTCAAAAAAACAAACAAACAAAACAAAACAAAAACCAAAAAACCAACCCAAACAAACAAACCCCTCAAAAACAACAGGATAAAGGTTGTGTCTGTTATTTTCACCTTTTGTAGCCGAGGCATTATTTTTTTCTGTAGTTACACAAACACACTCTCTTTTTTCAGGATCTTCTCCCATTCACTGTGTGTTTCAAAGGCTGCTTCACCCTTCACTGCATGTTAACCCTTACAGACTAGATGTCTGCTCTCATCCTCTTGAGTATCCAGCTGAAGACAGCTAGGACACAGTTTTTCAACTAAATTCCTGAGTGTTTTTATTCACATCTCTTCTTTAAATAAAAAGAAATCACAACTTGAACTTCTGTTCAGTTTACTCAGAAAAAAAAAAAAAAAAATGCTCAGTTACTGATCAGAGGGAAGAATTCCAGCTGGATTAACTTCCTGAGCATCACCCAGAAGTGCTGTCACAGTAACAAGCATCTCTGAGAGCAGTTTGAGCAGCCACCTAGCCAGGGATCTGGTACTGATTAAAACTAGATGAAGAAAAAACCTGTGAGTAGTGTTACTTTTAATACAGATAAATTTTGCACTTAGGTTAGCCAGTAGTGACTTGATGAAAAGTGTAAAAAGCTGTCGATGTTCTATCTCAAGAAGTGTTAAAGGGCAGGATGGATGGATCTCTAAGCCACCTGGTTTAGTGGAAGGTGTCCCTGCCTAAGCCAGGGTGGTTGTAACCAGATCTTTATGGTCCCTTCCAACCCAAACCCTTCTATGATTTCATAAAATATGTGTGCACACATGCTCATACGGATTTTCAGAACTTAATCAGCCAAATTTAGGAGGAATTTCTTCAGGTCAACAAAAGACTTCTTGCTGTCAGAATCATGGACCTGCTAAAGCATCTCAAAAGATAGTTACAAATAGGGAGTTTGTGTGATTGTTTTTAACTAGCAATTCCTTATCTTAATTCTTCTTGGAAAAGCAAAATTATGATCAGTTCAGCCAGAGGCAGAAACGTATGATGGGAAACTTCATTCCAAATAATTACATCCCAAAAAACTCCATTCTGTCACAGTTGTAACAGAAGCAGGATCTCTATAAGAAAAATATTTGGCAATCTGAGCAGTGGTCACTCTGCCTTATGGATAGATCTTGCATATGCAAGCACAGAATAAACTTCTCTCCACTTCCAGAGGCACTAAAGTGCTAACCACCGTTCTTATCTCAAGTTCACAGGACATTTAAAAACGTAAACCAACTGTGAATTTTCAAAAAAAACAAAACAAAACAAAACAAAACAAAACAAAACAAAACAAAACAAAACAACAACAACAACAACAACAAAACCAACAAAGAAAGCCCAAAGTAGCTTAAAGTATGTTCACATTATCACAAAACACCAGTTTGAGTGAATACAGACTGGGAGTGTGAATACACACAGCAGTGAAGGTTCCCAGCAGTTAGACACTAAATTGTCTGGCCAAAGTAATTTATGTGCTTGCACAGTCTTCATGGATATTGTCCTCCTCTCACACTTTGGCTGACATTTCGGAAAGTGCTTACATTTGCTTACAAGCATGTATGAAGCAAGTCATGCTGATTCATGAAATGTTTATTGTGAAATATTGGTTAAACAGAGTGGAGGGGTACTGGAAAAAAAATTATGCTGGGGATGTGGGTACAATGTTGCACTTACACCTAAACAGGGAAAGTGGTACCAGACAGTAAAAAAGTGTTTCTAAGGGAAAGAGTGAAAGCACAATCAGCTCAGCCATTTAAACTTCGATACATTAAAACACATAGCTGAGAAATTACTTTGCTTGTACATGTATAAAAAATTAGGTAATTATTTTTATATCTACTTTGATTATCTGATCAGTAGTATACTGAAGTGTTTCTTACATGAATATTGGCTCTTCTGTTAACGACAAGTGTTCATCTCAAATTATCATTTTGGCATAGTCCTCCTTTACTGCTCCTTATGGCCACTCAAAGGTTTTCTCTTATCAGTAATATGTAATGATTATAAATGATGAAAGAGGGAGACATATTGCTGGAACTCACATAATTTTTTTCATTCACCTATAACAGTTATTTCCCTACTCCAGGACATACCTTTTTTAATCTCAAAAAGTATGATTCATAGGAAAGAAGTGTCAAATAATTTTTGTTTTGTCTAAAATTTGCAAATGTTTTACATTTAGCAATTAACCATGAAAAGTATATTTAAATGAATCTTAGTTAAATCAACCCAGCATATACACTTAATATAGCTGCACAAGAGAAGCAACATGGTACTATGCTAATATCCTGTAAAACATATTTCGTTCATTTCAGAATTACCACTCCCTGAAGTAAAACAGAAGTCCATTTTAAGTTCTGCATCATTTGAATTTGAGATGGAGCATTGAAGAAAGCTGCTTTAATTGAAGCTTAAAAGATATAGACTTGAGCCTTTAGGGAGCATTGGGCACTTTTCTTGTCATTCTGGTTGATTGATTTGCATGATGTGGGTGGGGAATGCTGTTGATCAGGCTGTCCATTTTAATATAGTACTGGTTGTGTCAGCTTTAAAGTGAGGGGCGAGCATACAAGCTTTAGTACAGACGCTGTGCTGCAGGCCAAAATCAGTAAAATAGCACTATATACACTCTTGAAAAGTGTGATATTTAAGTCAACTCGGAATATCATATGCTGCAATACGTTATTTTTAGTCTCATATTGAGTGCTTTCTCTTTTTTTTCTCTCCCTGATCCACATGTATATAAACATGGTGGAATAAAGGTCTTTAAACCTAACGTGTCACTGTCCTGGTTCCTTGAGAAGTATTGCTCTGAATTTAGCAGACAAACAACAAGCCTTAATGATGAGACTTGAGATGTCCTCTAAAGGAAAAAAACCCTAAAGCTTTTTTTGCTCTTCTGATATACATTGCAGGGCATGCCAGATTTGGCTGCCATCCTGTGTCTTACCACTGCCTGACATCCTATAAAATCACTCAAGAGAGGCTGGATCAGTGTCCTAATTTGTTGTTATATACACACCTATTGCAATCAGACTTCTTTTTTTAAAAAGGCAGAACTCTGCACTTGCAAATTATTTGTGAACCATTTCTACCCAGGGTGTTCAGCTGTATAACTGCTCCTCCTGCACTGCTTGTGATACGGCTGTGACCATTGTGAAAATCAAAAGCACCTTCCAACAGATGGCACAAAGGCCAATTAGTGACAGTAGTGCTTCTGCATTTCTTGGTGTCCTATGAGAATGGAACAAAAAGCTTTCCCTTTTGCCTGTGTTGTCATACAATGGTGTTCATTAACACTCAAAAATGGGGGAAAAAACCACCACCAAAAAAACAGGTCTCTCTCTTCCCACCCACTCCCTACCCCATGACAAGGAAACTATGTTTCAGGAGATGAGTAACAGAGCAGCTTTTTTTTCTAAGGGTTGCAATCAAAGCAAAAACCCCCCAAAACACAAACCAACAAACAAACAAAACCCAAAAACCACCAAAAAATCCCCTTAACTATACTTCTATTAACGTTCTTAATGAAATGTGCAATGCTTCAACATTTTTGTATTCAGCACAATTCGGTCCAGTAGCACATGGGGTTATAATGTACCTAAGGGGAGAAGACAGAAAGAATTAGGTCTGGAGTCTGGGGAAGCCAAAAGCTTGACTAATTGATTTTGCAGGCTGATGTTTTAAAAGTGAAAATACTAATGAGTTCCTTTTTTGGAGGGACGAGAAGAAGTTCTAAATTTAACTATGAACTTTCAGTAACTTTCAGTAACTATGAGGGATTTGGCTCCAGGTATTCAGGATATAAAGCAGCTGGAGAGGTTATCTTCCTATGAGCCCTCCAAACATATCTCAGATATGGCTGATGCTATCTGCTGTGACTGGCACAAAAAAAAAGCAGAGTGTACCAAAGAACTTAAAAGCTGAATGTCACAGCACTGAACATACAGATGCCCAGCTCTGGAGTAAAATCATACATTCTGTTCACTTTCAATCTGTTTCCACAAGTGTGCTCTTGAGTGTAGGTAGGATTTATGTCCCTTATTTCTGGATTCTAATCAGGACGAGGTATTCTCCAAGCTGTGGTTTCACAGGCCTGTTACTGCAAATGTGAATGTGGGCAGGAGTGGAACTCAAGGGACACAGACTGTGCATTGCCAACCCCAGGTGCAGCCTCAAGGTCTGTAGTTTGTTGTCTGGTAAACATTAAGGGTTTTATGCAGGAGTTTTAGATTTACTCCAAATCTCACTCTAGACTTTCCAAATACCTATGTTGTACTTGCCTTTTCATGCTGTTCATACTTATGAACTAACTCTCATGAGAAATAAGCTGATGCTCTGAAAAGACTGTTATCATTCTGTGGATTACACACATAGAGAAGAATTGAAAGAGATCAACTGAAAGGTGTTAAAATAATTCAGATTTGTAATTCTGACCTCCTGGCAAAGTCCTCAATTACAACATCCCGTTTAATATTGGAATATTACATATTCCTTGTTACAAGGAGGTTACTGAACTGTGTCACAACCTTTTTGGAGGTTACTGAACTGTGCTAAAAATATTTGTCACTTTTGAGAAGAAACATAACCTCCTGATTTTCTTCCTCTTTGTTACAAAACCATTTCTTAAGTCCAGCATGATTTCCCAAAAGTTAGACGTCGAGGCAGCATAAAGCTATCCAGACAATGGTGTTTCGTTTTCTTCTCCCTGAATCACCTTGTGAAGAAATTTGCAGTGAAGGTGATGTCCTTGCAAGGCAAAAATAGGAAAACAGTCTCTTAGATGCTACTTTAGATTGACTCATTCCTGTCTAGAGTAAATAGGAACAAAATTTATTATCCAGGTCCCAGCACTGCAGTCAAGTGTTCTCGTTTCTAATTATTCCAAGCAGAGTGAGACATGTTTTGCCCAGAGAGACCAGGTGCCTGGGCAACCTTTAGAATTGCTTTAGCTATGGAAAGAAGTCTAATCATTATCTCCTACTTTCCTAGCAAAAAAAATGAATGCCAGGATTTCTAGATTAGACATGTGGTAAGAGTGGCATCTAATGGCTCAGAAATCCTCAGGATGGTGGAGGAGGAGATGTTGATTTTTAAAGGATCACATATAGGTGTTTTATTAGGGAAAGGTGGGAACAAAACAAGGATTTTGGATACCACTAGGCACTTAGTTCCACTGGGATCTGCAGTTTTTGATGCTCAGATGCATGTGGACCCTGTGTGGAGCTAGTTTGCTGATGTGAAGAGTTTGTGTACACCTGGTTGACTGCCATCCTTTATAAATAAACAAATAGATAGCACCGTCACATGTTCCTCCTTTCCTGCCTTCCACTCCGTGTGGAATTTTTATAATTCTTGAATTACAGTATGACATAATCTCCAACATTTCCTCTGGCAGCACTATATCTCTGTAAAGCCTGATAGCTAACAGAAACTGTTATCAAAGCAGAGCTGATCTCATTGCTGATGTTTGTCCATAAAGATGTTTTGGCATGATAGGATTCTGTATAAACTGATGTGTTTGTTATTGAAACAAACCTTAAATTTTCATACCTATTCAAAAAGGAAAAGAAAAAAGATGGCAATTTCTTTACTGGATGGAAATGGCAAAGTAAAAGGATTTTGGAAATTTTCTAGTTGCTGAAAGACTATTATAAGTATGGAAAGAAACAAATTAAGCTGATAAGAGTAGGATATTTGGCCTTTATCAAATGATTCCTGATGTTTCTCCTCCAAACCTTTCTTTATGAGTCAATAGCTCCAACTAGCACACCCTGAACACTGCTGTAACCTGGTATGCTGCTATCTGGAAATTTCAGATTGGATTCTGTTAAAAAATTGTCAAAGAACAGACCACAAAATAAAGGGGTGGGGGTGGCGAGGGGAAGGGGAGGTGGCAGTGGTTGCTTACAGTGGGTTAGAGGCTGCTCTTCTGCTCAGAGAATTATTTGGAGCAAAATTGCTACAATTATAGGTAGGGAATATAAATGGAAATTTGAATGAAATATATACAGTGATATGACCCACTAATGACTCCAAAAAAGGGCATAAGATGAATGAGTCACTGAGTTTTAAATATAGTTCCCTCCTGCAAGAGTTTTATCATCAAACGAGGCTCCACTTGAATTAAAGGGAAGTGAAGGCTATATGATGGGGTCCTACAGCTATGCCTCAGTGACAACAAAGGCAAAGGCTACACAAGTTGTTTCCATTATAAGCAATATAAGAGAGAAGCATTTGCAAAGGGGTGACTCAGATCAGAGGGCTTTCAGTTTGACTCTGATACAGTAGCTCAGATAAATGCGCTCATTATTTTCTATAGCCTGTGACCTTTCCTGATTCATAAATAGTAACATTTATTTTTCTGTACAGTATTTATTTTAACACTGTTACTATTGATTTCACTGCATTTCATCATTTGTTCCAATTGTAAAGTTAGGCTCACTTACCAATATAAGATCAGCAGCTTTCCAAAGGCAAAGAAAATAGCAAAGTCGTGCTAGGATTTTAACAGCTGGGAACAGAAATAGCCTTTGACACAATGCATTTAAACTATTTTTTTTTTTTGCTACATGACACAATTTGTTTTTAAAGAACTGTGATGTATCTTACAGACACATGTCTGGCAAAGCATAGTCATTAGAGAGGTAAAACAAACATAATGACCTCTGCTTTGCTGGCCACCAAAACAGCACAGGCAAGGAAGTGACGAATTTTACAAGGTCCTTTGGAAATATAAACCCAGAGACTATATTGCAAATGTTCTTCCTATCATTTGCAGTGCTGTCTCTGAAGGTCATTTCTAATTTCAGTCACAATTAGCATGAAGTGAAAAAGTAATTCAGATAGACTGCTAAAAGGTTTGTGAGTTTAAGGGCCCATATATTGCTATAAGAAGCTTCTGAGTGCAAATATGCAAAAATAAGTCACACAACTTCAAGAGATTTTCTTAGCATATTTGAAAAAGTGAAAGGAAACTTCAAAATAATGATAAAAGAGGTAACCTATTTTTTTCCCATTTCCCCTCTCCTGCATCACATATACATATTTCTAAAGAGATGAGAAGAATGATCTTCATTGCCACTCTGCTGCAAATATCTGTAGAGAAAAACCTAAAGAATAATTTATTTCTCAGACTAAGTAAAACAAACAGCAGCTTTATTTCCCTGGAAATTTTGGCATCATTTGCTGATATGAAACCACAAAAAGCCTCTGGTCTTTAAAAGCTATTAGGACCCCAATCCAGGCAGCCCTTCTCCTGTCTACAGCTTGAATGAATTGGCCTACTCGGGAGTGAAGACAGGATGAGAGCACAGGGTTTGCCCCTAGGCGTGGGTGACTGCTGTGCACCATTGCCCAAGCTCATCCTGTCAGAGCAATAGAGTTCAGAGTTTAAGCTGCCCTTCAATCCCCAGTTTAGCACAAGCTTTTTATAAGCTCTCTGGTAGCTTGTTAATGAAACAGTTTACATTGATTATAATGACACCGAAGAAGTAATTAAGGGGGACTATTTTAACTGTACCTGAATTTTACTTGTCCTGTGTTGCTATTCAGATCATCTGGTTCGTGTGTGTGTAACCTCACCTTGAAAACATATTTGTAAAGGTAGAAGGTAAAAGATTAAAAAGTAGGTAAAAGTAGCAAGGAAATATAACAATATTTTATGTGAGAGGGTGCAGTTCTGGCTGATTTCTTCCTGTCAATACCAAGACAACCGTTACATGCAAGAGTTTCATTGAGTTAGCATGTTCAGTAAATTCAGCCTTGGCAACAGTGCTGACAACCAGCATTAGGGTTATAGACCTTAAATCCATAAAAATCTTTTCTCCCATCTATGGTGAAATTCTGGAAGTGCAGCTGAAAGGAATGGAAGAGACATAGCAGGCCTGAAGCAAACGCTGAAGAGCTTGTGATCTCCCCGTGCTTATTTATGTGATGAGTCCTAACAACAACAGCGGCATTTCCTGCAAGTCACATTTGTCTGGGAGTCTTTGGAGATTTGTGGCAGAGAGGGCAATGCATCCTTTCGTCTGTAACCTGTACATGCCTTTTAGGAGTTTCACAAGTCTATCCAGGTATCCCTTGCAGTTAAATATCTTAGTGCCTCTTCCACACTGAGATAATTGCCACCATGGAAGATGTGTGTGTTATATGTTTAGACATATACTCATGAAAATCTAGTATTTTTAAAGGCATCCAGGTTCAAATAACTCACTTGCATAATGTTCATAACTTACAGTTAAATAAGAATTAAATAAGATTTGTAGTGCATGCTAGAATAGGAGTATTTAGTATGTAAACTATTTTGTAGGGTATCAGCTGTAGAATGCTATTGCCATTAACTTTGCAATACCAAACTTCATGCAAAAGTTTGGTTGATACCTTCAGTACTTAGTGCCTGAATATTAATGGAACTAGCACAGATTTTCACATCAAAAGCATGCAAATGTTCAGAACCTGTTATTTACTTTTTATAGGTAAGACCTAGAAAAAGGGTCTTAGGTAAAATATTATAGCTCTAATTTTTTGATGGACTTATTGTAAGGAGCTTAGCGAGTTTTGTAAAAGAACTATTTGAAGAAATTGACAGTGGTAATCTCTATAACACTGGAGCAAAACTTATGCCGTTTTCATGTGAAGGTAGATACTTTCAAAATATCTTTTGTGTACTTTGTGGAACAAAGAGAACTTGTTTCAATACAATATTTCATGCTGAAAATAATATTTTGCCAAGGATAAAAAATTGATTTTCATTAAAATTTTCAGTCAGGCAGGCCTTGTTGTATATTAAAAATCAATAACTATTTTAGTCTCTTTTAAATCTTATTTATTTCTATTCTAATAGAGGGTGGGAATAAGAAGCCCCCTGGTGACAAAAATAATATCTTTGTATTGAAATGGGTATTAAAAAAATCACATTATGTACTTAGGGACTCTAAACTGCACGTGTCCAGGTGCTTTATTCTCTGCCCACAGAGTCCCAGGGAAACAGAAGAGGACTGTTCACATGCATGAAGTTAAAACACATCTAAGCACTTGTAGGCATAAGGGCTAATTAAAAAAATTCATTAGGAACCATCATTTTATTGCCTTTATATTTCCAGTGAAAAGAGCATTTGTAATATTAATTTTTTTCTTTTTTGTATCAGACAAAACTGCTCTGTAACTCTACACATTCCAGGAGAGAAATGAAATGCAGGAAATAAAAATCACTGTCTGCCCAATTGTGTAAGAAGTTTTCTAAGGGACAAGTTTTTTCAATATCTAAAAGCCACTCCTCCAGATTGTATTTCAGGGACAATATGAGAGTTTAGACTTAGAAAGTGACACCAGGGATCTAAGCACTGGAACACATTGCCTGTCAGTCACTTCTGAGGACAACTTGAAAAGGATTAAGGCAACAAAATAAATTGAGCATGAACTCAAAAGACTTGGTAAAGCTGAATCATAGCAAAAATTTCTATGATGCTGGCTGCCTGAGAAACCAGGACTTGCTGTTCCATAATGGCACAAACTAATTTTTAAAACAGTGCCGTTTTCTGGTAATGCAAAAAATCTTCCTTTACACAGAAGGCAGATTTGTGATTTAGTCCACTTTAAAATGCAGGCAAAGGACCATACCTGCCTCCACACTACATTTTTTATTTATCATTTGCAGAAATACAACATGAGGAAATGGCTTGAAAAATAAATAGCTTGAAAAGAAAAAGACAATTTGGCCCAGACATAGATGAGTGGGGTTCCAGATGTAGTTCTAGGGGTTTTTTGCTGAAAGGAAATGACCTTATAATTTATATAAGATGGTACGATCAACCAAATAAAACTTTCCATTCTGAAATTGCAACGTGGGGGTTTTTGAGCATATGGAAGGGAGGAAAACACTTTTAGTACGGTCATACATTTAGCTGAGAATGAGCAAATAGATTATATTTAAAGAATGCTTTTTCTGGTGACTGGGAGTGAGGTTCAGAAACAAATCCCTTAAACCACTATTATTAGCCATCTCAGAGGAGAGAGATATTTTATCTGACTCTGCCCCAGTTTGAAGACCTCTCAGTAATATGAAGAAATTGATGTAAAACTATATGAAACTCATTTGCCCTAATTTCTAGGGCCTACTAAAGAGATTCATTACAAGTCTAATCTAAGGAATGGTGCTTTAGAGGGCTAGTCCCCTGCTCCTAAACATAAAGCTTTCTTCCCAGCAGCTCTTCTCCTTTGCCCTAGAGAGGTTGTGATTTTTGTTTTATATTCCAGTATAAATGAAACTCTATCATCTTAATAGAAGTTGGGAACATGTAAAATTCAAGATACAGTTTCTACATAATGGCAGAATTGTATTGTGGCACAACCTACAAGCACCACTTTCTTTTCTCGTTGCATTAATCCACTTGGCAACAATCTAGGTGTGGTCTCCTAGTTCAATTTGCATTCAGTTAAATGGATAAAGAGGTTTCTTTTTTTTTTACTTTTTTATTTTTCTTTGAGGTGATAACCTTCCAGAAAATAGTCTTCTTCAGAAAACTGCTGCCTATGTTTTCGGTACCCTGGAAAACTGATGGAAATTACCAGAAATGTGTATCACTTAGAAAAAAAAATTAGGAAACCTGTGTGAAATTGTAATATAGCATTTCCTATGATGGCACCATAAACTCATGAAGATTTAAGAAAAAAAGCCTAAAATAAAACAAATGCCCTGATGTCCTGAGTGGTTTTGAAAGAGTGTGAGCCAGGAAAACCACCAGTGTTTAATGGCCAAAAATACTGTGGATTTCTGCCAACCTTGTCTTTCTAGGTTTGTATCAGTCCATATGTTCTCTGTCTTTCTGTTGGCTACTTGCCTTCCTAGTACCTTAACTGAAGGGTAAAGAATAAAGCTATACTTGGCTGGCAGGCCATACTGATGAGTCAGTGTAAACTGCTTTCTTGGAGGCCAAAAATACCTTTCTTATGATGGAATCATGGAATTTTATTTAAATTGACAACTAGTACTTATAGCAAGTGTCCATGCTAAAAAATAATGGTCTGGATACTTGAGGCACAGAGGAGACAGCAGAGCTCAGGCATAACTTCCAGTGACATCCAGTCAAATGGATACACTGTCCAAGGTAGCTACAAAGTTCACAGGTTTCTATCGGATTCTGAAGCTTAAAACTCAAGAAAGCAGACTTTGTAGCGAGAAGTAAAATTTCATTAGATGAACTGATAGACTAAGCATGCTGTGCTGGGTCATAGAATCTCTGCAGTGTATACCAGCAATGTCTGCTGCATCTTTCTAAACAGAAAATACATCACTTCCATTTCTGCCTGCATTGTGGGCATTTTAATAAGTCATTTACATTGCTTGATGATTGAAAAGAACAGCATAAAGCTCCTGCTCAGCCCTGCTTGCTTTCTAGCACTACAAGTAAAGAACAGCACAATCTCACTTTGAATGCAAACGGAAATATCTGTTGAATAAACTCAACTGAACTGAAGAGAGAGTGTGAACAACAGTAGACAGATATCTGTGAGTAATTTTGTGCATGAATATGCTGGTTGTGGGAGAGGAGAGCTGCTTTGCAGGTGGGTAACTCACGGATGAGTCAGGAACAACTCTGGTGACAAACCTGCAGGAAGCGTAATTCACATAAACCCTTCACACTTAAACTGCCTTCGAAAAAATGGATGTCTGCAACAGCAAATACTCTGACAATAACCAATATAAGTCTCCACAAATCAGAGAGCTGAGATAAGTCAGATCCAAGAGCAAAGCCCGTGAAGGTGGCCTCAAGTTAATAAAAGAAAGTCACNTCCCCCTCTAAAAAGGGAAGCGAGAATGACATACACATAAAATTAGCTTTTAACGTGAAAAGAACTAATTCACGGGCATGACCGTAAGTGATTTCCCCCGGTCTGTTGGAGGAAGACGCGGACGCGCTCCTGCACAAGTCCTGTGCCGCCCTCTGGTGCCCGCCGCCCGTCCCCGCGTCCCCCGCCGGGAGGGGGGCAGGGCGGGCTGCAGGGGAGCCACAGGAAAAACGCCATGGCTGCAGAAAGTGCCCATCCTGCCCGTGCTGCTCTGTTCACCTCGGGTGGCACTTTCACGGGCTTGCACCTGCGGGGAAACGCATCCCTTCGTTCGCTGGAGGTGAGCCCTTTACGTGACCCTGGACCTGGGTGCCCCCGGGAATCCCGCAGGTTCCTCTTTCCCGAGCAAAGCAGTTTTTATAAAGCTCCAGATTTGCAGCACTCATGCTCTCTGTAGAAATGCCCCAGACTTGAAGCTTTCAATCAAGAGAGAAACTGTAAACTGGAAGTCTGGAACTGTAAGCAAGCAGAGCATTTTCTGCATCCAACAACGCCTTTGGAAGAGATCCACGCTGCTGTTTGCATTGCAGGGCAGCCGACCAGCCTTAGTCATGGTCCAGGAACCTGTTTACACCAGGTTGCACCATGGTAATAACAATTTACAACTTCTGGAAACGAAGGGGGTTTGATTTGGGGTTTTTTTTTTGTTGTTGTTGTTGGTGTGACATTAGCTATAAAGAAAACAGTGGAATTCCCAGCTGTATTAGCCCTGGTAAACTGAGCTGAGAGTTTGTTGTTGCTGATGCTCCTGTGGTTTCTGGTGTGTTGACACTGAAATCATGTGCAGTAATAGCCAAAATAGTTAAACACAAAATACAAATCCCTTATCTATGGATCTCATTCCGTAACTCCATTTTTCGTCTCTCAAATCCTTTCTGATGTGTATTGCAACCCTCCCACTGCACAGTTCTTTTTCAAGGTAATTTTCAATAGTTTTGCCTTTTACTTTTCAGAAAGCAGCTTACCATTGCCCGAGGATGCTCCCAAAAAGTCTGCATCTCTTTTGCTACTGATCTTTGTTATAATGATACACTTTTATAAGTGTTTGAGCCTTACAACGTAGATCCAATTAGATTCTCTGCAGAGAGGAAGCAATGCAAATTAAGATGAGGGCTCGAGAGACATGCTGGCTGCTGGAGGTCCTTGGCTGTTCAGCAGCCAGCAGAGCTCACAACTGAGGCTGAACAGAGGATATGCAGTAACATCAGAGAAGGGAGCCAATAGCTCTGAAAGAAAGAGGAGGAATAAGAGTGTGACCACTCCATCATGTGGCATGTTCCTGTCTGTGTCTGTAACGATGGGAGGAGGTGTGTTATTGAGCAAGCCACGCTGTTTCTCATTGCCTATAATTACAGATACACCCATAACTGCACACACAAGCTTATCACAAGGAGGATTTCACCTCCCTTTGGACATGAGCAATGCTACCTTAGTTTCTGTCACAGGCAGTACTTTTGTGCAGGTGGAATTTTGTAGAATTCTCCAGAAAGCTTAGTAAAGCTAAAAACTTTACTTAAGTAAAGTCTTAATTTTAGTTTCCTAGCTACAGTGGTAATCTTGTCTAAATTATTCAGTACTGTAGCTCAGATACTCGTTCTGGGTCTGACCCTCTCCACTCTCAGGAATCCCACAATGATAGCAATATTTTTGGAAACATATGGTCATAACAGGAAGTTATACACACGGTAATCCTGTCTCTATCTCACTACTCTTTGAACACACGCGGAGTCTAAGGAAAAAGAGCAGCTCATAGTCACATATAGATCACCTATGTTTGTGCAGTGCCACACAGTGCCACGTGCACTGAGACTGCAAGGCCAGCTGTCATTCCGTCTACTTGGCTGGTGGGTCTGAGGATTTACCTCCCCTGCAGCCCTGAGGGGGTTCAAATCCTCAATCCATATGAGGCATATTTAACAAACAACCAAACAAACATCAGTTCCTGTAGAAGCTGAGAGCAGAAACTTTAAGACCTTCAAGTTATGACTGCTTATGACTTCTGGAGAAGTCTGGACCTGTCCTACATGCCCATAGCCAGTGTCCATGGCTGTCATTTTTCTAGCCAAGCACTAGATTCCTAGCCTGCCCCAACTGCCAACTCAGTCCTTGGACCTCTCCTTGGCATTTCCTACTCTGATAACCATTTGGCTCCTTGATGAAGCTGTCAGTGTGCATAAGGACTTCTGCACTGGGGGCTTAGGGTCCAACCCATTTCTTCACTGAAGGTGAGAGGAAACTTCTTCCTGACATTGCTAGAAGTGCAGAGGGACTACATAGATCTAACTACAGCAAAATGAGGGAGACTACACCCCATGTTTTCTTTCATAGCTTTCATAGCTCCCTGACACTGGATAACGAAGTAGTTCTCCTTCACCTCTGAGCAGTAAAATCGTCACAGCCAAGTAAAATTATTATTTTTGTGACATTTAATGAAACAGCTGGATCAGCAAAGCATATCAATAGGCTTGATCAAATACTTATAACACTTACTGTTATTTTCTACTTTTTTTTTCACGCTTCCCTAAGACAATGAATGGGAACATGATAAATACACGCACAGATTTTCAACTGAGGTGTGTTGCATTAGTTTAATATGGGTTTTAAACATGCTTTAATGAACAGTTTGGAGGTTGCTACCCCACTGGCTTCCAAACTTTATGCTCAAGATCAATTTTATGCTCTTCCAGCTTATCCTAAAGTAGCAGTAATTACTCCTATTTTTAGCAACTAACAGTTTTGAAATTAACATTTATTTGATGCTGAATCTTCCATTTATTTCCAAGATAGGAATAAGATGTTCCCCACATTCAGTTGGCTGCATTAAACCTTAATTAGAAAAACGGAAGAACAGATCTTTGAGAATTCAGTTAACATTTGCTAGCACTTCATTAACTAATGCCAAATGCAGGAAGGAAGCAAACATTCCATTCTTTAAGAAAATTAATGAATGTCAGTGCATTATTATATGGAAAAAACAACATAGGAAACATTATCACAGGCAGAAAGTGCATTATTCCATTCTGATACCAGAAGGAGAGGGAAAGCAAACTCTAATTTCAGTTTTGACCAGCTCATACTGTTACCACTTGTTTTACAGTAAAATTTGCATTGTAGTTGTTTCCAACAGCAGCAACAACAAAAAACTCAGGGCCTTTGCTTTCCCTGGCTGTAGCAAGCAGTGCCCGTGGTGGGGGTGACTTCAGCTCTGCCTGCTCTCGCTTGGAGGCGCAGCGAGGTGCTGGGATGTGCTGGTCGGCCTGGCCGCACTGTGCTTATTGCTGCCGCTGCTCTAGCTGAGCTCTGAGGGACCTGCATGGGTGCAGCCAGCCCTGGCCGCCCAGAGCTGTGACGTTTTGATCCACAGTGTCATCTAGGGAGTCACACTGCAGATAACCTAGTAGTGGGCAGTGAGTGCCAGCCTTGCAATAGCCATGATCTCCAGAGAGGAAACCGAGCAACCTTCCTCTGCTCCCAGTTATCGCTATCAACCAGCAACTGACTGGGACCCTTGTTGGCCATAACCGTGGGGAAATCCAGTGTCAGGGGCTGCTGTGATGGCTGTGCCTCCGTGATGTTCCCTGCCTTCCCAATGGCCTTGGGACTGGTGACTGGGCAGTGAACTGCCCAACACACATGTAGAACAATACACCCACATATATATACGTATATATATATAATATCTGCATACAACTGTTTGTAAAGCTGAAATACAAAGAGTCACACTATCCAAAACAGAACCACAGTAAGGGTTGAATGTGTAATGCTTCTCGGGATATCTAAATCTTGCGAGTCACAGGGAGCTCCAGTAGCAGAGGCTATTAAGTTCAGAAAGGATCAGGAGTGTAAATGTCATGGCCTTTTAGGGACTACATGCTTGAAGGAAGATGCCATCACAACATTCTGTCCTTTACCTCTTCGTTTCTCTTAGAGCTTCCCTGAACCTCAGTGGTTTTGTGCTTAGCTGAATGGGAAATCCACAAGAACATCATACACTGGATTCCCCAAACTCATAAGGCTGTAATGCTCTCAGACTATGTTTCAGGATCAAAAGACCCTGATATCTCCTTATACCTTATATCTCCTCACCCCAATATGTGGCCTGATGAGAGTAGGTGCAACTTCATTTCAAGGGCTTTAACTTTTCCTAGTTTGTTATGGTGCTAAATATCTTTCAATCACAGCAATAAACAAAATGTCCAGCACCTACTGATAACAAATCCCAAAACTACTGCTGTGGAAGTTGGACCTTCAAAATTAATCAGTGTAGGATTTCATTTATAATTGTATTTTTCATGCACAATTTTCAGTAATCTGCTGATATTTGTATTGGTAAAGAAATGTTCACAGTGTACAGTTTCTCAGCTGGATTCATACATGATCTTAAGAAAAACAAAAACTGGAGGCAATTAGTATGTGCAAGTATCTGAAGCAGATGGATCCAGGCTCTTCTCAGCAGTGCTGAGCAACAAGTCAAGAGGCAATGGGCAGAAAATGACACTCAGGAAGTTCCATCTGGATACGAGGGAGAACTTCTTTACTGTGCAGGTGACAGAGCACTGGAACACAGTGCCCAGAGAGGGTGGGGGGTCTCCCTCACTGGTGGTATTCACAAACCATGCGGAAGCAATTCTGTGCAATGTGCTTGAGCATGGAGATTGGATCAGGTGATCCATTGTGGTCCCTCCCAACCTGACCCATTCTGAGATTCTGTGAAATATCACCCTGAGAAAGGCTGGTCACTGGAGAAATGCCTCTCTGCTTGGCCAATCTGTACCTTGTCCACTGGGCATACACTAGAGAAGGTAAATCATCACTGAATGCTGGGCTGCTACTTCACACACAGGCTTGTGGGCACTCCTGATGGTGATTGGAAGCTATGGCTTGGTGTGGACTTGCCCAATCCTGTGTATTAGGGACACATTCTCCTCAGGCTTGGGTGGGTCTCCTGAAGATTTACACTTGTTGCTAAGCAGTAATCTACACGAATTTGAAGAGAAGAATGAGGATTTAGGTGCCGTACAGAGATAGTGTAACCCCATGGGTGGAGGTAACAGGTGTGAAAGGGTGTATGAAATGCACTCCAGGGCATGATAGCTCTGAAACCTCCAGCATTTCTCCAGGAAAAGAGGGGGCAGAACCCACCTTCAGCTTTTACCTTTTTTATATGCCTTGATCCACAGGATGAGCTGATGTGAAACAGTAGGGAAACCTTAAAATAATCCTTTTAAACTACCCTTTCTTTTAAAAATGTATGTATTTATTTACACAATGAATCCAACGTAGATTCAGTGACAACTGCAACATTACTAATGGTTCCAAAGCCACAGCTTAGATTGGATGTACAGCCAACATAATGCATAAAAACTTTATTTAAGCCAGTGATAATTTAAATGGCTTCATCTTATATGATATGTGGAAAGAAAACCTAGTGGCAAAGCCACTGGGAAAGAAAGGACAAAAGAAAGTTAGTCATCTTCACTTTGTGGTTGTGTTTTGGTTGTTTTTTTGTTTTTGTTTTTTTTTTCAGGTTTCTGCCTCAAATTAAAATTGGTTAATGAAGTTCATCACTGTGGACAGTAGGTCGAGTACTGTAAGGATTACATTTGTCTTTAATGAAGTGAATCTTACTGCAATTGCTCCTGCTCATGGATATTCTAATAAATGAAGTTTTGCATCCTAATGAGTTTCAAGCATATTAGAAAGTTGTGAATAAATAAAAAATCCAAAAATAATTTTTAATTATGCAGGGATTTTCCCCAAAGTGAATCCATCTCAGACAGGAAGGTGGCTTTAAATACCTGGTGGTTTAAGAAGAACCATTTCCAAAGGGAGTATTAGAAAATTAATCTTTTACAGATGCAAAACTCATGGCACCAATTAATTAAAGAAGCTGGAAATCAGCACAACTTTAGTGCAGAAATAGATAAAAAGCTATTAAAACACAAGCATCTTAAATAGAAAATCTGGGTTTTTTTTTTTTCTTCTTGGTTATACAAGAGTGAAGTCAAAATTAGACTTTGGGTTATAAAAACTTCCTGAAAAATAATATTTTCTATCTGCACAATTAAGACTATGAGATGAAACATACCTTAGGCAAGAACCCCTTCGTTACTGTGATGTATCAAATGACAACTGAAATAACTGGAGCTGTACTGATAAATCCCAGCAGAGTGCCTGAACCATCCAAGTTTCTGCACAGAGGAGAACTGCAGTTTGACTCCTGCCTATTCTAGGGGTATTTCAAAACCCATGTGGCTTCACCTGGTAATAAAATGAGCCAAATCCAAATTCTTCAGACATTCTCCTTGTTGACCTGCCATCTCAGTTATCTTGTTCTCTGCTTCTGACTTCTGCATTTAATAACATGTCTGATCATCTCAAATGAGTCAAATAGCTCGGGGTTTTTTTGGTGCAGTAGCTAATCCACCTTTGTGCAGCCATGCAAAAGTATCACCAACAACTACCACAGAATTTACACCTCAGCAACAAGCCAACTAAAGCTGTGAGAGTGGGTAAAGTGCCTCTGAACTCATGTCCATAGGGCATAAATCCAAGCTGGAAAATCCAACCAGACTTCCACCTGAGTGGGAGGAGGCATGGTTAATTTGCTTAGAAAGTGTCTAAGGTGCCCATTCCTGCTACCACTGCTAAAATAATAGCAGGTGAGGGCAAAAAATGGAGATGACACATTTGCAAACCATCTAAAAAGAAGCAGTCCTCAAATTTACCTGTTCCACAACCTTCCAATGCCTTTACAACAAGGGATGTGGGTTTTCTTATGACTGTTTTTCCAACAATAGAAAATGACTTGCTGTCAACTTCTGTTTTTGAATGTCACGGACCAAGTTGGGTGGAGGAGGAAGGAGGCAGCCAAGAGGAAATTTGAGGCTTTTTTGTTTCTCACTGTAAGCAGGTATGTGTTGACTGTACTGCTTCCAAAGGCGTATGCTGCAACTCAGCATTAATAATAGCTCACAAAAATGTGGCTAAACCTGTATAATTCACAAGATGTAGTCATAGCACCCTGTAGGACAGCACCCATTATAGTGCAACCTCAAGATGTCTAAGCAGTAAATCCTCTGCCCTCTGCAAGTCCACCACATTTACAACCTACATCTTCCCAGAGTCCTCTGTCTCAAAATGAAGCTGTCTAATAAAGGCAGCAGAAATCAGGGTCGTGGGATTTTCCAACAAAATATTTTCTACTGGAAAATTCCACTTCTGAGAACTAAAATGGTTCCCCAAAATGTAACTGTTAAAGAACAAGGAAATAAGACATCCTGGGAAGATACTCAGTGGGCTCTGGTGCTCCCACGTCTTGTAATGCTTATAATTAGTTGTGGGTTTTCCAGTCAGATTCCTGCACAGCCTTGCCACACGGAGTGAAAAATAATCCCCGAGGCTGCTGCTGCAGAAACAGGGGTCTGGTAACCCTGAGGTTTTATGTTCACTGAACCTTACCTTTGGACTCTGCAATACAGGGCTGGAAAGCCTCAAATTCCTGTTGATTCAGAGGTTTCCAGACTTATCTCACAGCTGGTCCCTCCTCTTATTGGATCTTAAAAGCCATGTGGCAGCAGTGGAAAGTGAACTTTCAAACTCAATTTTATTCCTAAACAAAAGATTTTAATTGTTTCCAAAGCTTCTTTTTGGTTTTTTGGTTTTTTTTTTTTTGTTGTTGTTGGGGGTTTTTTTGTTTGTTTGTTTGGTTTTTTTTGGGTTTTGTTTTTTTTTTTTTTTTTTTTNTGGTTGGTTTTTTTTTGGTTTTGTTTTTTTTTTTTTTTTTTTTGGTTTTGGTTTTTTTTTTGTTTGGTTTTTTTGGTTGTTGTTGTTTTTCATTTGTTTGTTTGGGGGTTTGGGGAGGGATTTTGGGGGGTGTGCGGGCTTTTTTGTGGGTTTTTGTTTTTTGGGTTTATTTTGTTCTGCTGCTGTGAAACATTTAGAACATTTTTTCCTCTATTTGTCCTTACTTGGAATCTTTGGATTCCCAATAAAAAGTATCATTTTCACCAGCTTTAATCAAAGTTCAAAAATAGAAAGAAAGAAGGGAAAACTCCCAAACCTATAGTACAATCCCCTACTTGGGAAAGCTGTGGAGCTTTCCATCCTAACAGCAAAATTGCATCATTGGTTAGAAAGAGCAACACTCAGAATGATTTTGCATTGAAAATACAAATGAACAGAAGAGCTATGCATGGCCTTTGTCGTCATACAAAACAAAGGGTTGATCCTGTTTCTTACATAAGATAAAGGTTTGTATTTCCCTGCTTTTCATTTAAGTGCTTTTTTTGAATCTTGGCCAGTGAATAAAGAAATTAGTTGAGAGATTTCAGATGATGCTAAAAGAATGAAAAAACCCACACTTTAAAAAAATTCATTGAAATGTTTTCATGAAACAAACACAAATTGTGACCTTTTGTCAGATTCACTAAATTTTTATTTTGGAATATTGTGGAGGATGAAAGAGTTGTCTGTGGTACACTTTGGTCTGGTGTCCTAAGAAAATAAGGATTACATTATCATTCTCTCAGTGTGTCTCTGCTTGCCTGTCCTCCTTCTCTCTTCCCACATCCCCAAAAGGTTTTGAATCTAGTTTTGATGAAATGTGTCAGAACGTTCTACAATTCTTACAGTCTCAGCAAAGTAGGCTTGTGAGTGAAGTTGGAAAAGAAACGCTATTAATAGACCATTAGGGGTATAAGAACCAATATAAATCTTATTAAACATGGGAGAATTTGCACCAGAATTTCTCATTATGGTCCCACCACTTACTAAGCAGCTCATTAACAGTATCCAGGTTTTCAGAATTCAAGTTTTCTTTGTGATGGTCTTCTTGCTGAATGCACAAGGAGAATCCAAAAGTTTTAAAGAAACAAGAAACAGCAAAATAGAGACAAGGATAAAGCTCTGAAGAAACAGTAGGGAAGGCAAATATTCAGGAATTGCCTTCAGCTAGGAATGGTCTAAAAGGATGTTTTCTTCCCACATTTGATCACAGTGGAAAAAAAAAAAAAAAGAAAAAAGAGTCCAAACTATTGTTATTGAATCTAGAAATCTACTGAGGCTGAATGATCTGTGAGAATTATGGAGAAGTTTGAAGTGCAAGAAGGCAGGACCTGAAAGAGAAGAAAAAGCCTCCCTGTCACACAGAACATTGCTCCCAGACAGTGATGGAGATCTAGGTTGAGAAGAACAAATATGTGCTTTCAAGGAAGTATTCAGAGGTAGAACACTGGACCCATTCCATGCTTTTTTATGTATTATGACTGTGACTGTGAACAGAAGACTCAGTCATGTTTTGAGAAAATTCTTCACAGGTTGTTATTTAATCACTTATATATCTTCCATAGGAGTAGCCTTAAACTTCCAAGTGCAGCTGGGCTTTGCCATGAGCTAGACAGGGAGGTATGGCAATACTGGGATCCCACTGGGAGTGGTTGCACAAGGGGGTCATACAGCCCAAGGCAGAGGAAGAATGAAGATCACACTTGAGAAGGGTTGAAAGAAAGGTTATAAAAAAACCAGGTTGCACTGCAAGCCTGAGGGAAACATGGTGTAAAGCCAAAAGCTATTTAAAAAGCAAAACAACCCCCAAACTGGAAAAATAGTCTTTGAATGATTGACAGAGGAAACCAGACATTTTTTGGAGCAGCTTCTGGTGAGTTCCCACCTCACCATTTTCTCTTCAAAACAAAACTCTCCACTGTAAGTAGTTCTTACCCAGGTTTGCTGCCTGGGTGTACTAACCAGAGGGGTTAGGGGGACAGTGTGATTGCCTGTGCAAGGCAACAAAACCAGCCAGGGCGTATTGAGTGCTCTGTAGCCACTGCCCCATGACAGTAGTCCCTCACAGTAAGCAAAAGCAGGATAAACTGGTCTGCAATTACCAAGAGGGTTAATTCACTGCTTCTAACACAAACATAGATCTAAAGCGAGATCATATTACATCAGAAACAAGGTAAAGTTTGAGGATATTTGTTGAAAATTGGCCTAATGGTTCTTTTGTCATTGTAATTCACACCTTTCACCTTGCTAATATCCAGTAATTGCAAATTGGCATACTACCAGAAAATGAAAGTAGTATCTTTCACCTGTCCTGTTTGCTTTATCTGCTCTTTCCCCTTCTTTCTTAGGTACTTTTCAGACACGACAAACTTTCCTTTAAACGCTGCTTGTCATTTCCAATTTGTAACCACTGTACAGCCAGCTGCATGTTTGTTTTTAAAACAGGAGCCTTTATTTTTTTGGCTAAGCTAATGACATCAAAGTACCTGTGCAACTGTGCGTTTTACAGTCCCTGCCTGACAGCAGATTACACCAAAAGAAATCCTGACTCCTTCACATGTCCTACACCCACCCAGGACCCATGGCCTACAGGCATTTTGTTGAAGACAAAGTCACAAGGACAATTTTTGGAGGTACTGGATATTATCAAAGCTTTTCTAAAGCTGGCACAGAGCCGGTGGCCTGACCCTGTCTTTGTAGAGGCTCAGAAGGGAGCCCAAGCCATGAGCTGGTCCGCCCGTGTATGGAACACCACACCAGGGCTCTCCAGCCGTGAGCAGCCCCACAGTGGGATGGGGAGAGCACATGGTGGGCAGTCGGTGTGGTGGTGTGGGCAGGAAACCCAGGAGAGGCGAGGAAGGAAGGCAGCCCAGGCTGCTCTGGAGGTGGTATTGCTGAGCTGGGCCGGGCCCCAGCTGCCGGCCTCGCCTGGTCCCCTCCCACAGCAGACAACCCAGAGCCCTGTGGAAGCTGCTATCATCTGCCACCATCAATTACTCGCAGAATTTCTCCTCCCTTTAGTCCTCCAGCAGATGTCTCGTGGCTCAGATTCAGGAAAATCACTACACCCATCTTGGACACAGTAGACAGATCTTCCAGTGGCACTAGAAGCAAGGAAGGAATTTGCCATGCCCTTATAAAGACAAGCTTTCTGTGTACCCAGAGTGACATGGACTGCAGGGTTAGGAATTGCCCTGTTTCTATTAACACTGGCAGGCTGGGCTGCCACTCTGCCCTGAGGGTGATGGTAACCTCTCCTACCCCGATATATCTTTATATTCTATAGTTTGTTATTTATTAAGTATTCCTTTCCAGAAGAATCATCAGAGAGGAGAGGAGTCCCCTTTGCCAGGAAGCTTCTTCTCTCAAGATTCCAGTTTCATGAATCAGATTTCTGTTTAACTCATTTTTTCTGGCACAAAATACAGCAGATTCATTCCATGCAGACAAGTAACAGCAGAAAAGGATGCAAGCATCTTCCAGGGGGTAGTAAGCTAGTGTATTAAGGGAAGAAGCTAGTGTGTCAAGTTCAATTTGATAGCTGTCTTTTCTTCAAGCACACAGAACTTGCCAAGTAGATGCACTCTGCTGTCAGTTTTTAGCTTTCTTTCTCTTCCTTACCACCCTGTCAGGAATCAACACTCATGTTTTGTAAAAACCTGCCCCCCAGTTTAGGAAAGAACTATGGCTATGGGGCAGCAGGAAAAATCTGCAAGAGTTTTGTTAAAGTGCTGACATGCTCTCAGCAGATATAGGGGCATACTTGATTCAAACAATATCTCACAGATCTGCTTTCCTCCCTTGGTTAAACAAAAATTAATCTGTTAGAAGGTTTGGTGGAAATCTTTAAAAAATATGTGATATGAAAATACCAAATTGTGAGTCTGAGATTAAAATACAGCCTTGCCTTTCCACTGACAGCCTGAGATGCATGCTGTTTGCTTAACCCCAGTAACCAGCCTGGTGCATCTTTCCAGGTTTTCAATATTAGATTATCTGAGGATATAAAATCAAGCTGGCAGAATGAGTCAGCTGGTAGATTATTGCCTACTAAAGAAAAAGCACAGGAATGTCATTATATTTGCCTACAAAGAACCACATGTACCTATGAGGTTGCAAAGATAATAAGCATAAACTCGATTACTGTTAATATGCTCTGCTTCATGTCTCAGATATTTTTTAATATAATATTTTGTTAATATCCTGGAGTTGACAAAATACTTCTGAGAAACTAAACTGATGAATACTGTTTCATTATCCTCATTAAAAATTCAAGCAATAATACCACAATAGCAATAAAAGTTATTGTTAAAAAAAACCCAACAAAACAGTTTCAGCTCAATGGTATCAAATACAATTAAGAAAATGACATATTAACTCCAATGTTAATAGGAGTAGAAAGCAGATTATTAAAATGCTTTTTTTTCTATTTTAGACACCACATCTAATTCTCTCTTTTTGTGGAGCTGAAAAGAATATTTCACTTTACACATATATATTACCAGCTAGAGCTGGGATAGATGATTGCTGTCTGGCAGTTGCTGCTGCTGCTACGCCTTTACACAGCGGAAAAAAAAACCAACAGCAGCAAAGCAGATGACAGTGGTATTCAATTAATAGTCCCTCTGGAAGCTGGAAACGGTTCCCCACTCTGCCACCAGGAGCCTGAACATTCTCCCACTCTTTTTCCTGACATGCCTGTGGTATAGCAACCTGGCAGTTCTCCACAAGGTTTCCCTCAGGTCTGGTCTGACCAAGGGAACAGATAATAGCTATAAATACCATGAATCTATTTAGCTATAAATACCATAATACCAGTGGGACCCTTCAGGGAGAGTTGGAGGGAATCACAGCAGGAAGGTGGTCTGAGTAAAACTGCAGGACTGATGGGAAGCATTACCCGAGGTTCACCAGGTAACAGACCGTGTTTCCACATAGATTTGGGTTGAGCCCTCGCAGCCTTCAGCCGAGTCCACGGGCAGTGGGAAGGCCTGGCACTCTTCCCCACCAGGTGCATTTTGGAGGTAAAAGGCACCTGTGGAAGACTGACTGACTAGAAATCAAGGGCTCATTAAAGCCAATGAGTCCCTCCCACAGGATGTAGTCCTTCAGGAACAGGAACAGGAACAGTGTGGGTCCCCCACAGGTCACAGGTTCTGCTCCCATGCTGACTCCTCTCTCCACAGGGTCACAGATCCTGCCAAGAGCCTGCTCCAGCCTGGGCTTCCCATGGGGTCCCTCAGGTACATCCACCTGCTCTGGTGTGGGCCCCTCCATGCTCTTCAGGTGGATCTCTGCTCCACTGTGCTCCTCCATGGACGGCAGAGGCACAGCTGCCTCACCACAGGCTGCAGGGGAGCCACTGCTCTGGTGCCTTCAGCACCTCCGTCTCCACTGACCTTGGTTCTGCAGCGCTGTTCCTCACACAAATTCTCACTCCTCTCTCTGGCTGCAGTTGCTTTTGTGCAATAAGTTTCCCCCTTTCTTAAACAAGTTATCCTAGAAGTCCTGCCACTGACTGGCTCAGCCACGGCCAGCAGTGGGTCTGCTTTGGAGAGAATTGGCAGAATTGTCTTGCAGCTTCTCACAGAATCCATGCCTCTAGCCCTTCTCCAGCTACCAAAACCTCATCACACAAACCCAATACAGCATTCCACCCTTCTGGCCTCCCAGGGGGAAGGGCAGATATCTACACAGCTGGCCATCAGTCCTCATCCAAGGTCTTCTCCTCCCATGGCCAGGAGCAGAGACCTCTCTGATCATCAGTGAGGGGAAGCTGATATTGCAAAAGAAGAAAAAACTAACACGGAAACAGCAAGGAAAAACAGCAAACTATGATACTGAGATGTGGAAGGAGGGCAACTTGCCTGATCCCTGTCACGACGTACCAAAAATCCAAAATGGCAGAGCAGAATGATGGTTTCCATAGGCTTTTCTGTCACAGAAGTCATGACTACTAGCTAAAGACCTAATGGTCAGTAGATTCCTGTCATCTCAGATAGCTACAAAACAAGAGGGACACAGGTGCTGCCAGCCCGTCCTGTGTCATGACCATGGTGACTGTCACACTGTCACACTGTGGGGAATGCCACAGCTCCAGTGAAGCTACGGTCCCTCACTGCTCCTGAGGGTGATCCCCGCAGATAGAACAGCACCTTCTTACAGCAACATGCTTTTTTTTCTTCCCCCTGGATAACTTCTCTTTAGTGAAGCCTAGCAAAATTGCCCAATGTTGCTTTCTCTGAGCATGAACTGGTTGTAGGATGGTTGACTAGCTCCTTCCTGCAGCACTGTGAAGGGAGGAAAAGGCATGCTGTGTTTAATAAGGAACATAAAATTGAATGAAAATGAAAAATATTCTCAATGAAAGGTGGCGGTTTTCTTTTTTTCAATAAATAAGAAAATTCCAAGTAAGAATAGTGTCCCAAACAGTTCTGATAAACTTCCAAACGTCCTCTTGAAGAAAAAGAGTTACCGGAAAACATTTCTGAGGCCGGGGAGAATTCTGTGTTTATTCACAGGCAAAGTTCAAAAGATTAATCACACCGAGTCTTTGATATTTTATCATGCAAAAGAATAATCCTGATAAGAAAAATGTTTTGGCAAGAGCACCCTCACTGTTGAACACATGATGGTTACTCTGGAAGAGGGAACAAGATCTAACTTGTTGAAATGACACTGCAAATGCAGAAGAAAAGCAGGTTTTACTGAACACTGGTTCTAGACACTTCTGTGGGTGTTTGTCCGATTTCTTGGACTACCTCTCACACAGTGGGAGGAAAGAAAACAGAAAAGCCATCTCATTCATGCCATTTATTTTTCCTCTTTCTCATTCCTGCTGGTCTTAACATTGGAAAGGATTCTCTAGGGGGATCATAAGGCCATTTGTCTCTGAATCACAGAGAACAACAGGCAGCTCGGTGGAAAACCACTCTGGGGGAAAAGAAATCCAAACCACAAGCCATCAAGGTGAGTTAGTATTTCCGCCCATGGTTTTGCAAGGGATTAACTATTAATAAAGATTTAACTAATCTCTGCTTTGCCTGTACAGCTGAAATATTTATAATGACCATACATCTTGTTGATCGGTTGCATTTCCTCCGTGGCAAGTCTGCAACAGTGACTATATCTCCAGGCCGATTCTATATTACCGAAACTCACATCATTGTGCTTTTCTGACATTTTCTCCATTATCATTAAAAAGAAAAAGAAAAAAGTGGTTTTTTCCACTCAGATTCTGTTGTCAATCTGCATGCCCACCATATATAATTTTCCTCCTCATTATCTCAGCCACAACAGTAAAAGTACAGAATGAAGCACAGGTAAAAAGCCTGGAGCTATCTTAGAATGCCTGATGTCACAAGAATTACCTAACTAGCCAGCTTCCCTTTGCAATCAGATTTGATATGATACCATGGCTGCAAACCTGTAAGGTGTTTTTAGTTCTGACTTTATTTCTGCCTCTCTCTTGTTTACGTCTTTTTGTCATCTCTAGAAGCTTGAGTTTTATTTTCTTTACTTTGATTTCACAAATATTCATGCTTTAGATTGCATGAATGTCTGAGGTTTCTAGACTAAACCTTGGTTTTCAGGACAACCCACAGCTTCTGGTGTTATTCTAAAAGCCTTTTAGCCACAACCCATAAAACATGCATCACTATGGAAAATTTTTATTGATAGCCATTTTTCTCTCCTGGTTAGAAGGTACCTCAAACTTCAGGACAACTTAATTTCTAGCCTAATAATTGCTCCTAGTGCTATTAGCTGTACCCCAGCTTCATCCCTGTGTCTCCTCAGGGTGGGAAGACGGGCAGGGAAGGTGGGCATCCATTGCCTTCCTAGCACCAAAGGAGCTGCAGGGACTTCAGTCACAGGTGTCTTGGAAACAGGCCAGCTACTGCATGTGGAAGCCAAGTGAAATGCAAATGACAGTCTTAATATTTTGAGCTATTATGACCACATCATGTGACACCAAATAAAAAAAAAAAGAAAACAAACTACATCAGATTTGACCTTTTCCAGTTCTGTACAAAGCATTATCAAGGATGCTTTTGGCTTTCATCTCTCTTCAGTTAATATGTACCTCCCTAGCAAATATTTTCTGAATCCCATTGGTTTCTGTGCAGCAAAAACAAATGTTAAAAGAAAACAATCTAAAGGAAATGGTTTGGCTTTTGGAGTGTTGGGCCTTTTCGTTTTTTTTTTTTTTTTTTTCCCTTTTCTTTTTTCCCGTTTCTGTTTTTCTTTTTTTTTATCTCTACTTTATTCTTTTATTCAGAAATTACAAAATTGGTTCCCAACTTAGAACATAATTGTTTATGACAATAAATTGGTTGACTTCACTGTTTCAGTGCCATCCAAAATGACTTTGTAATCTGGAAAAAAAATAATTGTTCTGAGGAGAAAGGGAGCAATGGATATTTCCCAGGCTTTTTTGACCTTCTGAGCAAGAATTGGAACTTGCTTAGTGGTTTAGATGCTAATCTATCTACCCAGTGTGTGGGTGTGCTCTGAGTCACAGCCAACATGTGCACTCACTTCTAAAACAGGGCTTCCTAAATATTTTTGTAAGGGTAGCTTTTGTTTAACTTTCATTTGGCAGAGTCCCACACTGGGAACAGTCAAAAGCTCAGGAAGGACCATATGTTGTGTGTAGAGCTGCTAAGGACAACTTTGATAGCTTTCAAATCTTTTTGTCTCAAACTGAAGAAGAAAAGACTCACCCTTCTCCGTAACATGATTCAAGATATTGCTTTTTTCTCATCCACTTGCCAGAAAACCACATCTGTCAGATTTCAAGTATGCAACAACTGTCTGTCCACAGTGAAGATAAATGTCTTTTTGTCTGTTTTTTTTTTTTTT
>WAAE01020357.1:0-33493 GCA_013400495.1 Nicator chloris | reverse complement strand
TTTTTTTTTTTTTGGGGGGGGGGAGGATTATGGTTTTTTGTTTGTTTGTTTTGTTGTTCGGAGTATTTTTACTGTTTTGTTTCGTTGTTTTGTTTTGTGTGTTTGTTGTATTTATTTTTTAACCCATACCCAGCTACCAAAACTCAAGGGGCATTCTGCTGAGGATGTTGCAGGCAACTGTAACCATGTAAGCCTGAGCAAACAGGATACAGTGGCCACATACAGGCAGCGGGTACTGCAGAGATTTCTGCAAGAAGTATTTTTTTATATATTGTCCTCCCTCTTACATAACTGGGAACGGGGATAATGAACGTGTGTCAGTCAAAGCATCAGAGGTGTTGCGAATTGCTTTCTCTCTAGGAGGCCCTGTTATTAACCCAGTTACTCCTGGTAATAATACCTGCTGCTCTGCAAACAAGCCTGACAAATGCACTGGGGCCAGATTCAATAAAGGGCTTTGGTGACTCAGCGTTAAGATGGTGTAATACCCCATATTTAGGATCTCAGGCCTTTGAGCAGAGTCTGAATCCTGAGCAATAGATCTATAAAGTGCACAAAGGGTGTTAGGAGCTTGCAATAACAATCCCAAGCAGCTTAGCATGTACCTGCATAGACCTAGCCAATCAAGCTGGCTGGGTGGGGAGAGAAACCTTAAAACCCACCTGTCAGGCCTGCAGGGAGATACTTGCATTTTGTTGGGATCTGCAAACTGGATCCCTTCCAAAATATAACTTTTGGGGCTTTTCTGCCCCCTTTATTTTCCTTTTTTTCTTCTTACCATCAGAGAATTGTGCAGGCCTTATGCTTCTTAATGTTCCCTCTGCCACACAATCATAGGAGACCCTGCTGCTAAAGCAGTGGCCTGGGAATTGGATGTCCTAAGTTTAGTTCCTTGCTTTGGCTGCACAGTGTGCTTGGGAAGGGGGCTGCTATTCCTGCCCCTATCCCTATCCCTCCTCCCCCACAAGCTGATGCCATTAGCAGCTCTAAAGTAGGTCAGCCTCAGTGGGCTGGAGGGATGTGCTCCTCATCCTCCGTCTGCAACTGTGCAGTAAACATTTCAAGAACCACTGGTCCCTAAAGAGAAAGAGCATGTTAGGCAACTGAGACAGGTTTCCTCATGCTCAGGACACTCACCTGGCATGGGGGCATCCAGGTTTCTGGCCCTTGTGTGTGCTTGGTTTTCTGTGTTTAACCACTGGTAGTTGAATGTGAATGACAAGAAAAAGAAGTCCCAGCAGGGAAACTAAAACTCAGGCCTGTCCAGCTCTGCTGGGAATGAGTAACCAGGCTGGTGGCATGGTTGAAGTGGGATGTAACCAGAGTAACCTCTCTGCTGCTGGCATGATTTTGTCTCAGGAGGCTGAAAAGGTTTGACCCTTCTCTGTTCAAACAGGGAGTGAAAATCTCCAAGTCCTCTGAAGTAAATACTCAGTCTACTATGTAGTGCTTGGGCAGAGAAAAGGAATTTTGCATTTTGGCAGCAAAAGCAAGTCACTGCACATAGTAAGGTGAGAAATATGTCCCCGAAAGCTGAGTATGTTTGGGGTACACTTGTGGGACCAATTGTCCCTACAATAGGCTTAGTTATGGATATGTACAAAGTGACACTTGAGTTACTCAACTGCACTAAGATGCACAGATGTACAGCTTCAAGATCTTGGTCAACTGCAGAGCAAATAAGTTTTTGAACTTAATCACCATCAGCTTTGTTGGGATTTTAGTCTTAAATGTCTCAGCTGGGTCAATCCCAGGTCAGAAAATCTGGTATGGATTTGTAGTGGTTTTGGTTCGCTAATGGTTTGATTTTTTTGCCAACGCACTAATTAATGTGGTGGGTTGAGTGCAAACTAGAATTCTTTCTAAAATTATTATTATTATTTATTTAATAAAATTAGTAATAATTTACTATTATTATTTATTATATTAATATTATTTAGACAATAACTTCCTTCTTCTCTTTTCGCTAAATGTCAATCAATGCAAAACCAGCACAGGATTTGATGCCTTGCTCCTTTTAAATGAACAGCAAGGGATGGACTCTCCTGCAGACTGCAGTGCTCCAAACTCCATCCCTCTGGAAGGAAACACAATGCAAAATTTTGTTCTCAGTTAAGTCATTACAACTTTGACAGCAAAACTGGGCCAAAAATATGATAGCAGGATTGGTTTGTGGTTGTTTTTTTGTTTGGTTGGTTTTATTTTTCATAGGCAAGGTTATGCTATGGTATGGTGAGAAATACAAGTAGACACCTCACTACCAACAGCTTTATGTGGCCAGTACAGCAAAGTCTCTACCCCTTGGGAATCCAGTACAGCAGAAACCTCGCAGATGTGATTGAAGAAAAAAATCTCAAGAGAGTCAGAAACCTTCCCGGACCCAGGGCTACACTGGGCCGTAGATGTGTGTATGATGCCTCGGAGATGTGACATGTAAGCTGAGCAGTACTGCAGACATATTCTGAGCCCATTTTAAACTTCCTTCTGCTGTTTTCTCCCTGAACATTGTTTCAGAGTTAGCCTTTCTTGCAGAGCTAGCCTAGGCCAGCCACCCACCGTCCCTCAGAGCCCATCTTCCTGCACGGGGAGCTGCACGCCTCCAGCTGCTGGTAGCATTCCCACCCTCGTTACCACAGCAGCACAAACAGCAAAACATTGAGCACAAGGATGCTGTGTGGGCAAAGTCCCTGCACCCTCTGGGCTCCTGAGCAGCCTTTCTGCAGCTGCCAGGCCCCTAGAGGAGCCTGTGGAGTTTGGGTGTTTGCTCCATCTCCTTTTCCAGCTAAGCCTGGCATTTTTTTCTGGGATAACTGAGAAAGTCTGTGCAAAATGAGTAGTCAACAGTGGTTATACCAACTTTATGCAGAGAAGATTTTTATGGCCATTCTACTCAGAAAGAACATAACTTAAACTGTTTCCCCAAATATATTTCTCTGTAACCTTTGACAGGTACATTTGTCCACCTTCTATATCTGCCTGGGTTCCACCCTTGCATTGCATAAGCCCTTCTTCCAATGATAATTCAACACACAGGAATTCACATGGAAGTACATTTCAATGTGGCTCTGAGTGGAGAAACATGTGAATAGTGTGTGTATTACCTTGGGCTTGTTTTCAGTTTATTTTTTCTTCCTTTGGACATATCTGATCTTTAGAAATTAAGGAGTGATACAGACTTCATTTCCTATTAGCTGACTATGGATTGGATTGACATACACTGATGTGTCAATTTGGCAAGATACCAAAAAATCAGCCAAAAAAGCTGACGGACAGCACAGTTCCCTGGAAAACAGATTTTAAATCAATCTTTTGTTCTGACAGTATGACAGCTCTGTTTAAGAACTGTATCTGTGTTGGAACTGTGTATTTTGATTTTTCCAAGACATGCAATTTAACTGCGTACGACTTTTTTATTCAAAATGTGCATTTACTGGAATTTAGAGTGTGTTAGATAGATAAGAAATTGATTCCCTGTTAGGTTTTAAAAAGGTAGCTCTTCATCAGGAGATAACTAGGGCTGTTTTTCTTGTGATCCACCTGAGACCAGTTCTTAATCTGACATGATTTCATATGTTAATCCACAATCCAAACAAAACAAAAGAAATCTTTACTAGCAAATTTGAGAAGTGATTAAAAAAAAAGTTGTATTGTTAACAGGAAATCACCCTGCTTTGAGGATGATAATTAATTTAAAAACCTGTATCTAAAAGAATGCATCCTGACATGATCAAAGAAAAAATTTAGATTTGAAAATAAAAAAAAAGAAATGGGACTGAGAATGACCAAGTGTCTGGGTAAACTTTTTCAGATAAAGACTTCTTAAATACTCCTCCTGGGCAACCACCAGATTTTCATCTTCTGAAGACAGAGGGAGAACAGATATTTCCCACATCTTCTCATCACCACACACATAACACCACAGTCCTACTCTTAGACAGCAAGGATGAAATACATTAATTTTACAGTGTTTTTTCAAATCTGAAATCTAAGTAAACCATCCTGAAAGTTGTGTTTGACATTTCCTAGCTGAGAAAAAGTCATTCAAAGCAATTGAATAAAAAAAATATCTCATGTCAAACATTTTTTGAAATATCTTTGGTTGGTTCTAACATAAAGGCGATTTGCTTTTCGAATAATTGGGAAAAAAAAGTAGTTATTAACTGTGTGACAGAAAATTAAAGTACAAGCACAAAAGTATTGGGGTTTTTTTGAGAGTTTTCTCTTTGTTTGTTGGTGAGGTTTTGGTTGGTTTTTTGATTGATTGGTCATTTTTTGGGGGTTCTTAATAAAGGCTTAGACAAGTTTATTTTTGCCATATGCTCTTCTAGAGTTAAAAAAAATATCTATATTTGGGCTATGAGATTGTACAAATAGTACCTAAAGAAGCAGCCTAAAAAGATATTCAAAATACATGAAACCATTAAAACATATGAAACAACTATTAAAATAAATACTAATAACAAGGGAGAAGGGCAAAAGCATAGCTTCTGTTATTTTCCTTGGAAATTTACATTTGCAAGCAGCTATTTAGGAATACCCAGGACTATGTCACATAGTTTAGAAGTCTGTTTATCCTGTTCTAAGAGCAACTACATATTTGATACACTTTTTTCTTTCTAAGGGTAGTAAAATCCATTGTAATGGTTAATTTACTATTTTTTCCTTTGAAAGCTGCCTCTGCCAAAAGAATTTCTAATGGCTTCAACATTTGCTCCGAATACCTGGCGAAATAAGGCTACAGACCACAGAAAACCCCAGCTCATATTCCCTTCGAGGGAAGGGGAAGTATTCACCCGTGGACTGAATAACATGGCACTACAGCACCAGGCCATCAATGTTCTATGAAAAACATGCCACATGACTAACTACAGGCTAATTTTTCTATGTTGTGACCATCCTGGTGTGTCTTGGAGGTAAAAAAAAAAAACAAAAACACCCAACCAAAAACAACAAACCACAAACATCTTAGTTTCTTCTAGCAAGACTTTTAGGGAGACAAATGGCATTAAGCAGAAGGCACATGGAAATGCATCATCATAAATAGATGGACCTTTGGATCAGGTATAAAGTTCTGCATTTCTTGTTGACTTCACATAGCATCAGGTAGAAAAACCAACAGCTCCCAACAAGACTTCCAAAGACATACCATGCTCATTTTGGTTAGAACAAAGAATTTCTTAAAAGATTTAGGTTTTTATTTATAAGCTTAAATCTACACTGGGCTGGCCTTTTGGATCAATCCAAGACATCTCTTAGTTTTGAGCTGAAAAGCATCACCCACTGAGGCATAATTTGACCCTTTACAGCTAGAATGGACCCATTCAGTGCTCTGTTTGTCTTTTTAACAGGTCAGATGCACACCCTACCTGTTCTGGGCAAGAGCTTAACACAGTAAATGCAGCGAGGCTGGTCCTCCACATAGTCCTTTCTTAAGCCCATGGGGTAACTCAGTTGGCTTCAGGGGGATCACTGCTGATTCATGCCACCAGAAGGTGTAATTAGTGGACCCAGCTCATCCATCCTGAGGTATTACATGGCTTCCTTCCTCCTATGGATTTAGTTCCTTTGGGCTTGATTTGATCTCTCTATGCAACTTTTTTTTAGCCCCTACAGTGCCACGTGTCACATTTCTGTGAATTTGACAGCCAAACTGGGACCAAGAAATCTCTCTCTCTCTTTCATATATGCAAATATAATAACACACAGTAAGAACTTAAATTTCATACACAAAACTGAGCAATTCAAGAGGTCCAGTGACTTTTATGTCTTCCATAAAAGGCAATTGAATGATTTTAACTCACTATGACTCCCATTTTCTATTTAACACTAAAGTGAACAACAGAAAGAATAAAAAAACCAGTCCATGAAACAAAAATAATCATTTGTATTGCTGGGGTTACAGCAAAACTAAAAAGAAAGTATTGTCATCCTGCTTTTCAAAAACCTTTAATAGGACAATAGACAGCAGAAAGGAAAGTATGGTTTGGTTGGGGGTTTCTAAATAGCAGAGGAATTTTAACTCCAGGTTTCATTTAAGCTCTGTTACAGTCAGTTGGTTATGAGCTTCTAAGTCAGCTCATCAGGACACTATGGTAAGGATAATTTTAATCTCTCTCTTGCCTTTTGCATATACAAAATAGGGAGTAGAAAACAAGACAAAACTGAAAATGTCTCTCCACAGGTAAACTGTATCTTTGCTGACATCCTTGTCCTATTCTGCACCCAATAACAAACACACAGCCCTGTACAAAGTGATATTTTCACAAACAGAACAAAGACAATCCTTCAATCTGGCGTAAGTTTTAAATTACCTCCTCATGAAGTTGCCGAAGCAAGCTAGACCATTCAAAAAGCAATATTTCTTGAGTTGAAAGGGAGAAGGGTTTTTTTGCACTGAATTTTGTTCTGGGAATGCACTGAAGCGGCTTCAGGACATACCAGTTCTATTTCTACATTTGCTTAATATTTTGTTCAGACATGTCCAGCCCAGACTTAGTTACCCGACTTTATTGTAGTCAGCTACATTTCTACCTTTCTGTCATACTCATCTTTGGCATGCTGGAAATATGACTTGGTTATTTCATCAGTCTTTTAAAACATTCCCAGGTGTTTTAAAAGCCAATATGTACAGATTTTATTTGGTTTGTTGTCTGTATTACATTTTCTGGTAATAAAAGCAAAATTTCTGGTTCACAAAGAGGTTCTGTGACAGCACGCTTTCAGGAAGGAGCGATGGATTAGGATATATTCCCACTGTACCCTAATCTAATTTGGATAAAATATCAGAAAGTATGCCAATATCATAGGGAAAAGAGGCATTGCATTGTTAAAAAAGCCTAAACCGTTGGTTTGAATCACACCACGTCTTCCTTGAACATGCTTTCTTTGCACTCCAGTCTGCTCCTTAAGTTACTAATTCAAAGCTCGTTGTTCATGTCCTCTACCACACAAGAAGCTCCACGCCACAGCACTTTGCAAATACAAGCAGAAAGTAAAAGATTAAAGCAAGTTTCTTCACGAAGCTTTTATATCAGAGTTGTGCATACAAGCATCTTCTTCTGCTTGCAAATACACTAATAGTATTTCAGTTGCTTGCCCACAATATAAAGTTAATAACTTCCTTATTTCCTTCTTTCAGCATTTCCCCTCTACTCCCTCAGTCTTTTCAATTATACAACCTAGATAATTTCTTTCATTTCCTTCCTCCAGTGTTCTGTTTTCATTTCTTATACAAAATCATATTTGGTCACTTACACTTTTCTTGAGGATAAGCACACGATAGCAGCATCTCTTGCTCCACCATGGTGCTGTCTGGTGCAGAGGTCAGTGGTCCCTTGAATAGTGCTTTAAGAAAATATTTTGGAAAGCTAAGCTCACTCATGCAGGCTTCTGATCTTCTCCAGCACTCTTGGCTTCTCTGAATGCTGTCACATGTTATCCTCCCTCCTGAGAAACCTGTGAAACGGGTCTGGCAACAGCCAACTTGTGTGTCAGAAGAGTTTTAATTGATTCATTGCAACAGGTACCCACCCTCATTAAAAAAAAGCTGCTGAAAGGAGTAGTCTCTTAGCGCCTCATTTGAAATTACAGAACCTGCCCAGTGTCACAGCTGGTGCACTTTAAAGGGAAACTACTTGCTGGGTTTGCGAATACACAGGAAATAATTTCAAATCAATCTTAACGTGGCAAATAAACCACAAATAGCGGTAGAGTTCAGAGGCTGCTGCACCACTGTGGGAATGCAGGAATCCTTCTGCTGTGCAACGAGGTGGTGAGGGCTGCTGCTGCATCTCTCCAAGGCACGGTGTCCTGTGGGACAAAGCAGCTCCACATTGCTCTACAGAGTCCTCTGTCTCCATGATCAGCCACTCTGATCGCTGCTGAAGGGCAAAAATTGTGTGGGCCTGCTTTCTGAGGAACGCATCCCCAGGAACATGAAGTTTTTTGTACCTCAGTGCGTGTGGGGAGGGTTCCTCCGTGCAGCAGCCATGGAGGTTGCTCTGCCTTTCAGCAGCCCCTGTCTCCCCACCCAAGATTCAGTGAGG
Source organism: Nicator chloris (assembly GCA_013400495.1). Classification (NCBI taxonomy): domain Eukaryota; kingdom Metazoa; phylum Chordata; class Aves; order Passeriformes; family Pycnonotidae; genus Nicator; species Nicator chloris. The sequence goes on along the minus strand of WAAE01020357.1, from coordinate 25,448 downwards.
AGCCCCCAGTCCTGCCCTGCAAGCCACGCTCAGATCAGTTACCATTTACCTGTTACCCCTGTGACCAAGAAAAACTGCAGGTGGACCCCGATTCTGATCCTGTATCAGCTTCACATCAGGGTGCATCTTGTACCACTCCCATAGTAGTTCCTTACTGCTTTTACAAGGTGGTAATACCATCTCCAAGTGAGGCCGTGGTTAGCAAGGAAGCAAAAAAGCAGGAGACATGGGATTTATGCTTGACTCTGCCTCTAATTTGTCCTGTCACCTTGGGCAAATTGCTTTACCTCTTGGTGTTTCTGTTTCCCCATCTTTGCCACGTGCATAATTATAGTTCACTTTCTTTGGGAAATGCTTTGAAATCTCTTTACAAAATGCAGCATGAAAGAGGAAGCTATCATTATAGGACACTTGTAAAATATTGGGATGTGGCAGAGAATAAACACCAAGCATATGAGATTTTAAACATATGAAGTGTTTTGTTTAAGAAGAACTTAGTCTTATTGTAATAGTGATTTTTAAAAAGAGATACTCCTACAGAATTTGGCAAAAGCCCAGATTCTACTTTCACAGTGGAATGATGAGAGAAAAATTAAATCAATTCTCACTTCTAGGAACACTACGCCCTCCTGGAAATAGCAATTCCACCAGAGGTTCCTCAGTGGAAAATGATATAATATGGCAATTTCCTGCTTTTCTCTCACCTAGGTTAATAAAATCTCTCATTTTACAGCCTGTGACCACTTACATTACACTCAATAGGTCTAAATCCTTGCTTTCATTTTCTTTCTCTCTCTTTGAAAACTCAAACTCAACAAAGCTTACAAAGATCGGTTTTGTTTTAGTTTATTCATGTGCAGGTAACATTAAACAGATTCATGCAAGGGTCTGTTTTCCAGAGGTTAAATCCACTCATATGGGAGCCTTGAACTTCTTTTAATACAAGGCTCAAGTGAACAAAACAAGTGAACAAATTGAAAGAGATGCCCAGAGAAGTTGTGGATGCTCCATCATTGGAAGTGTCCAAGGTCAGACTGGTCAGTACTTTAAGGAACCTGGACTAATGAAAAATTTGCCTGCCCATGGCAGAGGGCTTGGATTAGATGATCTTTAAAGGTCTCTTCCAACGCAAAGCATTTTGTGGTTCTGTACATGTATCCATCCACTTCTGCAGTGCTGCTCATCGAGGAGCCTTCCTCGTTGAGAGGATTGTAAAGGGCACAACATTAGTTCACAACAATTAGTGAACTAATTTTCCCCTGGACTTTAGAGCAAATAATTTTTCACCTGCTCTACTTGGGAAGACAGCAATAGCCAGGCTGTGAGAAGACCGAGAGGATCTGATTTGGCTTTCCTGCCTGTGCTTCTGCTGCCATAATCCATGTACTTTCACTGTGAGATTGAAGGCACCTCAAATGATGGCAGCATTCTTGAGATGATACACTGAGGACTCATATAAACTTGAAAAGTAAAACAAATTTGCAAAAGCTTTCAGGAATCATATTGTTTGTGTGGTCTGTGAAGAAGCCAAGTTATTGCTTTTCCCCTCTGCATCCTCTTTCTGTAGGACAGTTCTCAATAGATACTTATTTATCCACTGTCCTGCTTATACTAAAATCCTTAACATGAGTGATAGCCCTGAGATTAAGTTGGGAAATGCTGAACTGAAGATAAGTGGATGTAGAAAAATAGCTTTTTGTAAAATGCCTCTCAACTGCACATTAATACTGACACATTCAGAAAGCTTACCTGAGTCTTGAAACATAATTCTCTACATGACTTAACATGGCCAGCCGGCATTATTACAGACCAGGATAATAATGCATATAATAAATGCATAACCTACTTGATTCTTACTCCATAATCCACTAACTTCAGACTCATGTTCTAGGTTGTCCTAAGGTTACTGCACTGACAATTTATAGCATGAGGTGAATCACTTAGAGCCGCAAGCTCAGAAACTCCTGGAAGGGCATTTGCAGAAGGTGTTTATTCATTTGCATTGTCTGAATACATATAGTTGCAGTCACTGACTTCTCAATAATCACATTCTTAAATGAAACACATTATCAGATTCATATTGGGCATCAGATAAGCATAGTCTGATTTGAATATCAGTGGAAAGAACTGTTATAAAAAAAAAGAAAAGCTTTCTGTAGAGAGATAGTATAAAAATTGCTCAGGCAATACTTTAATTTTTTTTCTCTCAGTGTAATTCTTCCTGTGAATGGAACATGCAAGGAATTAAAACAATTCCTCAGTCTTTGGAAATAAAAAGCACAGTGTGAGTGGTTTCCAATTTTTTACACAGAAGTGAAAAGTATGAATTGAACCTGTACTATTTGTTTCAGGTAACACTTGGATGAGTGAATGCATTTGATTAAACATCAGTTCCTAAAAATCTGAAAAACTTCAAATAAGTTAATTGAACCAATATTGTCAACTTTAGCCAAAACACCAGGTATAGTCAAGTTTACATATAATACTATTCTGTTGCAATCATGAAATTAAGAGTATGAAGTGGCATCAGCCATCTATGTCTTTGGACAGACTCCAAACATTTAAACTGATGCATATATTTCTGTGTCAGTTACTGCAAACAGTGCTCAAATGACAAACATCCCATAATTGCAGTCCTCAATCTTCCAAGAAGCTTGTATCTATAATTATAACCATTGTCTGACAAAACCCCAAAACAACCAGTGCAGGTTTACAGAAACTGGGCAATAGATGCTTTTCTCCACTTCTGTCACTGAAGTGACAAAATAACCAAGTCATGCTCTCATCTGCTTCCTTATAATGCTATGTTTGACCTCACCTCAATATCTTGCTGTAACCTACAATTATGTGTCATTAAATTTCCGTGGCACTGATCAAACATTGTTCAGTTCAGGGCTGATTTGGGAATATGCCAAAAGTCTGAGGGTGGACCCTAACTGGCATTCAGTGGAAGAGGTTTAAGCAACTGTTTCTTTAAACAGCACAGATTTTCTGCTGCAGATAATAACTCTGTTATCCAGTGCTATGCGAAAACCAAGTCTTGTATATGTTGGTGAAGAGAGGCATGTTATGTTGTCACTCAGACCATTTGGGTAATCTTTGCCTTCCTGTTCTAACTCAAGAACCTTAAAATGCTTAATTCAGCAGAATGGTGTTTGTTGGAAAAGAGATTTCAGGTATTGCTGCACAGGTTACAGGACTGGAGCAAGCAGAGGACAGGGAGTCAGAGCTCTCTTTGGAAGGGATAAAGCTCACTTGGTGAGCAACTCCTCTGATAGTGCTGCCTTGCCCTGGAAGCAGTGAGCCGAGAGGTTATGAAACACAGAGATGCCAAGCATGGCACTAGGGGAGCACACATCCACAGCAACTGGGTGCAGGTGAGAGGCACAGCACACACTGGGCCCAGAGCTGCTGTGGGCAAAAGGCTTTAGGAAGTGCAATCTTGTTCCATCTCCATGTTTAGAGGAGAGGCTGTATCCCTAATTTCAGACACCTGTGGTGTAGATCCCTGTGGATGAGGTGGTCAGCCCAGGATGTCTCCACAGTCATGGAGAGAACCAGGCATGCTGAGGGTGTAAGTCATGTGAGCTGTTCCAGAAGTTCTTTAGGAGGAGGTGAGCCATGCCCTAGTTCCCTTTGTGTGCTGATTCTCTCTCCGTTGTCTCTAAAGGGCATTCCCCATGACCAGCTCTGAGGTGAACTTCTGCATTTACTAAGATGAATTCTGCTTTCCACACACTGCACAAAACCAAATAGGTTGCATTTGTTTTTCTAGTCCACTTTTCTACCTCTTTTGTCAGATGAGGGGATGAAGAGTTTCCACTAAGCTGTGCCCTACAGACCCCAGGATGACCTTGGAGCATAAAAGGAAGAGGAATCACAAAGCAGTACACAGCAACAGCAGCGCTGAACATGTCACTGCCTAGGAGTAAAATTAGGGGACCTGAGTACATCACCTGAAATTCATCCTAAAACAAGATTTTCTGAACACGATATTAAACTATTGATTTTTTTTCTAGGTTATTTTGGTTGTTGGTTTGTTTTAATTTAAATTAAACAGCAACTCAATATTTTGATTTCTTGAGATCATAAACCAAATGCCATCACATACTTTAAAGCAAAATCTAATTCAAGCATCCACTGGGAGGGTAATTTCTGTGTGATGTGTATTTGCTGTCAGATACAATGCAGATTTCTGAAGAGTAGAGTGGTAAGATATCTTGGTACACTGGCTTCTTCATCTGGAGTTATTTCAAGGAATGCAGCTTTAAATATTAGCCCATTCCACACTACTATCAAAGTTTTTCCTTCTAAACTTCCAGTTTCTTTAGGTAAATGAGCAAATCCCATCAGGCTGAAAGGACCATGGGAATGAAGCCAGCCTGCTAAGTTGCTGCAGAACCCTGAAGGGCTCCAGGGACAAAAGGCTGGGAGGAAGTGATGTGCTTTCCCCCTCTCTGTGAGGGTGATGTAACGTGTTGTTATCCAGCGCTACTCTATTTTTTTCCTAGCTTCAGCTCAAGGGATCAACAGTCACACCTGGAGGCAGCAGGGATGTGTTTAAACAAAGGACATGTGAACAGATTCAAACCTCAGACTTAAAACAGGCAAACAAAAAGTCTGCATAAGGGGAAAAGGAGGCACTGGTAGTAATTGCAAGGGCAAAATCATGCAGAATAATGAATCCAGCAATAAACTGCTGCCAGCACACACAGATTTCCAGTTGTCTATGGGCTGTTCCACTGCCAAGTCCTGCCTGTTGAGGAGGGCACAATCAGGTAGAACATTTTTTTAAGGATTAAGTTCTCTTTCCAACTTGTCTTCTCTCCATATTTGGTTATGTTGTGGTGTGAGTGTTTGGCTGACTGGCTGGTGAGCCAAGAGGGCTGATGCCTGTGTTTACTCCTGCCGTACGCTCCCGCTTGCAGCCGTTCCCCTCACAGCCTCACTGGCTGGCTTCATTACTTGTAGCTTTCAATTGCTCAGGTCTGTAGCTCTTTGTTTTGCCAGTAGTGAGTCATACTACTCCACTATGGATGAAATAAAGTCAGATGGAAACTATGAAAGCTACATGTTAAAGTCAAAATTTCATACTCTGGAGGTACAGATTGTTCTTGTTGAAAAAGTAGAGAGAAGTAGATATTCATGTATTAGCCCTGGAATTCTTTATAATGACAAATAAGGGCAATACATAATAAATTATCTTTTAATGCTCCTACATTAAACAGAAATGGAAGGACTTTATTTGTTGTTTCCATTCAAAATGTATTGATAGAGAGCAACGTGTTCACCACTTGTTGTGCTTGGATCCTTTTCCACAGTTAAGTTCTGCAGATCACCCTAAAACAAAGGAGTCAAGAAGCCCAGTTAGTGCAGCTCAAAAAGGGAGGATAGCTGGAGACAAGAAGGCATAGATAGACCCCTTGGTTGTGGAAACCTTAGTTAGGTGCCTCCCTCAGAGCCCATTTGCAGCTGCTCCCATCTCTTAGAGCATCTGAGTGTACATTAGAGAAAAGAAGACTCCTTGAGCAGTACTGGGTTAGGTGAAAGCAAAGCTGGCTAAACCCCCTGTTGGACACATTCCTCTTGTTGCTTATAATTTTAAGTGATTATCTGGAATTTAATCTATTTTTCAACTACACTTAGTATAAATGGCACTTCCTCACCATTAGTACTGAAACTTATTTTTGTCATGAATGAAAAGAACAGATATAATAACAAGAGGAAGAGGATAGTCTTCCTTATTAGTCAGTGCATGTAGCCAGATTCTTTTAGAAAACAGTAATTAAGCATAAATAGGCTAGATCATAGAATCATTGAATATCCTGAGGTGGAAGGCACCAACAAGAATCACTGTAGTCCGACTCCTGGCCCTGTGGAGGACATCCCCAAGAATCACACCATGTGCCTGAGAGCAGTGTCCAAACACTTCCTGAATTCTGCCAGGGTTGGTGCTGTGACCACTCCCCTGGGGAGTTCCAGTGCCCAACCACCCTCTGGGTAAAGAACCTTTTACTAACATCCAACCCAAACCTCCCATGACACAACTTCAGGCCATTCCCTTGGTCTTGTCACTGGTCACCACAGAGAAAAGGTCAGTACCTGCTTTTCCTCTTCACCGTGTGAGGATGTTGAAGACTGTTATGAGGTCTTCCCTCAATCTCTTCTCCAGGCTGAACAGGCCAAGTGACCTCAGCTGCTCCTATTTTGGCTTCCCTCAGGGGCCTTCACCGTCTTTCTTGTCCTCCTTTGGACAGTCTCTAATTGTTTAATGCCTTTCTTGTATTGTGACACCCAAAACTTCACACAATATTCAAGGCGAGGCCTCCCCAGTGCAGAGCAGAGCAGGACAATCCCCTCCCCTGCACGGCTGTGATGCTGTGCCTGATGCCCCCCAGAACACAACAGGTACGCCTGGCTGCCAGGGCACTGCTGACTCATGGTCAACTTGCCATTGGCCAGGACCCCCAGGTCCTTTTCTGGGGCGCTTCTCTCCAGTATCTACTCCCAAGTCTGTATGTTCCATTCTGGCTGCAGAATGCACTTGTCATTGTTAGACTACACATGGTTGGTAGATAATTACAATTTTTGCTGGAAATGATAGGCAGAAACTAGAGGACACATGGAAGGTATTAAATGTACAGGAGATTCCTACTATGATTTTGTACGTCAGCTGAAAGAAGGGATTATTCCAAGTGGAGGGGAAAAATGCAACCAAACATTCATTAAAAAAAATCATAAAACTAATCATTTAGGGTATAGGAGGTTGCTCAGAGTTAGCTGGAGGGTTTAATTACCCTGCATTTCTTGAATGAGTAAGCTTCTTGACTTCTTTTCAATGTGCTGACCAGAGGACATATGTAAGCTTCACTGTATTTAGTAAATACCTTAGGGTAGACGAATTCCAAGTGACATCCACATGGTTTCATGCAGCAAAATGGTGACATGCCACCACCACCATGTTATCATCACACAAATTGTCAATATGGCCATGTTATTCACTAGTGAGTGTGACACCTTAATGACATGGAGTGACATTTTGCTCCTTTTCCGCATCTGTAAGTTTCACAAGTGTGGCTCCTTCCTAACCTAGTTTTAAGTCCCATCATTTCTTTTGTGTTGACACACAAGCGTGACTCTTGCATACACACTACAAAGCAAGAAGTCCCTACTAACAATATCTCCAGATTTTACGAAGGTCTAACACAGAAGGAGCTGGCCACCAAGGGAACCTGAACAGCAAAAAGGCCCTGCAGGGGCAATCCAAATTTGAGCAATCTCTGAAAAAGGCTTTAACCCCTGCCACGTTCAACAGTTGAGGTGAATTTGAAGCTCCAGATGCATTAAACTTTATGCTTAAGGAAGGAGCTAGAAATACTCCTGTACAATTCTATCTGGGATAGGCAGTCAGATGTGTCCATGCAGACAAGCAAAGGAAATGTTCCCCAGTCAGTCAGCGAGACAATGGGACATCCTCTGTTTAACCATCTCAGTAAGAACTGTGCAAACTGGGGGTGCGGATCAAAAGTCAGGTAAGTGCTCAGTTACATATTTGTCATCCTTAGATGAAAGGAAGCGACGTTTGGTACACATTAGCTTAGAGGACGACAGCAAGAAACTGTTTTTAACGCTGCATAGGACCAGTATTTCAAGAATACCAGTTTTAGAGGTATGTTAGATGAATTTAATCAGTCTTCACTTATGTTCATTACATACAGATGATGCTTCATCTTCACATAGGGCTCCAGATTTCTCACATCTATTATGTGTGATATGCTCCATATCTTAGCACTTTGAAGTACTGTGTCCATTGATGTGTTTGCAGCTATGCTTAGACATACAATTTTAAGAATTCTTCTATATTTTCAAATGCTCTCTGCACTAGGGGATCACATGTTACGCATTATCCACTTGGCTACTGATTTCTTTGGTGTCTGTGATTTGCTTGCTGAGGATCAGGAAATTCAACCAAAGATATAAACTAAAAAAAAAAAAACAACACAGTCTAGGCTTAACTTCCTTTTCTTCATTCAGATAGCTTAGATGTAAAAGTTAAGCGTGTTGTACAGTAGATGAGCTTGTTAGGCAAAGTAAACATGAATGTTTAAAAGAGAATATTTTAATGCTTGATCTGACATTAACCTCCAAAAGGTGAAATACTTGTTCACATAGTTATTCAATTTAACTTCACTAACAAAATAATTTCTATTCAGTTTCTTGAAATGATCATGCTGGTTTTATGGTAACGTCTGAAGGAAATAAGAAAAGTTAAAGCTCTATATTTTACACTATATATTTTAGGAATATACACATTTCTAATATTATGCTTCAGCTTACCAAAAATATACTATCCCTTTGCAGCTTTTAAAAAGTGGTCTGTGATAAAAAGCCAGCATATACTTCTCAGTATTTCTGCTGTTAAGTCCCCATATCTTTTGAATCTACACGGATGCCATGACTAAAAATCTTACTGTTCTTTATGTAGTCACACACTCCAGCATGGAGAGTGAAGGCATTATCTAGTGGGTCTTACAACCATTTTCTAAAATACAGTGTGAGCACTAAATATTAGGAGATAATAGAATGCCCTTACAGCAGAAGGTGTTAACATTCCCTGGAAAACAGATCAAACTTATTATCCACCCAAGGATGCCTCTCTGCCTATGAAGAAAGTGCCTCCAAAAGAAAGCACAGATGTAACACAGAAGAGTTTGAAATGCATTGCCTTAAGGTGCTTTCTCACAATGTGTTACTCCTTTTGAACAGTACAATTCTTAAGCCATAAATTCTAACCAAAATAGCTGATACCACAAGTTAGTCCACGAGCTGATGGAAGTGTTTCATTAGTCTTTCTTTGATAACCCTCAGTGCCTTGTTCTTACACTAACAGTGTTGATTTCCTGTTACTTGTGGCTTTTTTATTATTTGGGGGTTTGTTATTTTTAATTATTTTATTTCTTAAACAACTTGTGGTTTGCAATCTGATTTTTTGATATGCCCCTTAGGACCAGATACACTTCATAATTCAGTGAGTGTGAAAAACAGAAGTGAAATGATGGTCCACTGGTAATTGAGTAAATAAAGGAGAGAAGGTAATTAACAGGACACTGATCCTATTCTCATTTAGCATGTATTTTATGCCTTGAGGAAAAGAAATCTTTTTCTGTGTTTGCTGTCAGATGTAAAGATCAGTGATTGCTGCAGTCCAAGTGCTGTGTAGCAAAGGCTTTGGGAAGAAGCGTGAGCTACCACTGTGTGTTGTGCATTTCTGCTTTTAAGTCCATATATTCTGTTTTGTGATTTATATCAAAATAATATTTTGTCCATTAACTATATTTAGAGTTATACAAAGCCAGATAAAAAAATAATAGATAATACAACAGATACCCTGAGCAAAGATCCACTAAGCAAAAATCCCAATCCTTTTGCAGGGCTTTTTGCATACCTTATTTCATCTGGAAGTGGTACCTCAGCATATAATGTCTTTCAACAGCTAATGACTAAGCAGATGGCACTTCTTGCTGTGAATCAGCTCCATGTTCATGATACATCTTCATTAGCATTTTAGTCCAGGTGAGGAGGGCGTGCTGAAGTGACTCTCTCAGTTCCTGTACTTAGCTTTGGCCTAGGAGTACACCAATTGGATCAAACTCCAGCCACCAAAAAAAAAAAAAAAAAAAAAAAAAAAAAATCACTCCTTGGAGTTAAACAATCCCTGTGACAAGGATTTGGGGCATGTTCTGTAGAGCCCCTCCTCTTGCTCTGTGCTGATTGCTAATGTAGATTCAACCTCAGAGTGCTCAGTGTTGTCACTTCAGTAAAAATATTGGTGGGTTTTTTGGTGACCAAATCACATCACATCTGACAGTGTATGTTTCTTTAAAACAAAAAGTCTTGGGGGGAACAGACTATATTAATGCAGGGAAGGGTTGGCAGGAGAATGAAAGTAATTCAGTACTGTGGAACTGACTGGAGTGTGGAGATTGGGGGCTTTTTGATTTACTAGGTTCAAATTGCTAACAGGATTTTAGATTTTCTATCCGTTAAGCAAAGAATTAGAGTATTTTAACTTTATCAAATTGTATTTTAAAATTATTATTCTGTTTCCAAATGAGACTATATTACCTCAAAATAAAACAAAACAAAACAACAAAATGACCAACCAATTAATGAACAATTTAAAAAGTTTATCATCTAAATCCATGAAAAAAACTTCCATGATTTTGAAATACCAGTTTCCTATAGGACTAGATTTCATATTAAAGGAAGCTCTTTGCTTAAACAATTTCTGAACAGGCACAACTATATCAGATATGGCCAAGCACATGTTTCAGAACAAAATCAGGTACTACAATTCCTTTCAGAAGCTCCTGCCACACTGAAACCCCTCTTTCTGCTGTGAGCTATTATTTCCCAGGAAAAGGCAGCAGAAAATTAACTTGTTCATCCAGATTTGTGGTAAATGTCCAAACAAGCTCATCTTTGCTCCCGTTAATTTGTTCTCCTGCTAAAAATGCTACAGTGCTCTGCATTCATGAAGTTTTGTGCATTTGCAAAGTGTCAAAAGAAAACAGGTTTCTTTCTAGTCGTGCAGGTTCTGCCCCTTCCAAGGAAGAATGTTTCTGAGCAGGCAGAACATCCCTTCCTTTCCTCACTTAATGTTCTGCCATCAGCCACAACACCTGGACTCCTCCCAAGGTCAAAAATGACAGTTGTTTCTCTTCTCTCTGTTCTCAACCTGAAAGATATGGCATTAAAAACATTAACATGAAGGTGTGTGAATCTTGGTGAGCATGGAGCTCACCTGCCCTGCCAAGGCAGTGGAAAGATTTATAGCTTCTAATTTATTTGAGTTGTACCACTTTTATTATGGTGAAAATTATGCTGCTTTTTTAAATCCTGCTACTGCTGTTCCCAGACAGGAATAAGTGGATGCTACGATGTGTTTTTTTAGGATAGACACATAACAGTGTGGACAGTCAACTTTGTGCTTATGCAACAGGTTTTGGACAATCTGATAGAGCATCTAAAGTCAGGAATGGGCTTTGCACGTGACCCCAGTTACGGCCATTTTTCTGCAGGCTTCTTGGTTTTATTGAGCATTGTCTTATCTCACTTTCTCTGCAACTTCTCCCTCTTGCCACCCAGCAGGAAGGTTAACATTTCCAGCAGAACAAAACCCTCCTGTGATTTCAGCTGAGAAGATTTCAGCTTCAAGGAAACAATGACATGATTGGGGAAAGGTGCTCAGGATTAGGGCAGTGGTGCTCAGCTGAACTGGTTCAGGCAAAGGCAAACCAAGCAAAACCAGAGAATGATTTTTGTCCCCCTACCATGAGCAGAAGTTGACAGCTGAGGCTTGATACTGTGAACTACCATACATGAGAGGCAGTGGGATGATTTGAGGCCGTAGAGGGCCTGACTCAGCCTCCTGGGCAGCAGGGGTGGAAGTGCTGGGGCTGACCTTCTGTGGCCATTTGGGTAACCCAAAGGCAATACCCTCATTTGAGTAATTTCAAGGTTTTGAACAGTTTCTTAATCTGTGGGTAGCCACCCTACTGTGTCATGCTTTTTAGGGAGAGAGAGGCATCTTCTCCAGGAATGGCCAGCTTCCTTTTCTCTTGGTTCAGTTTCAGCAGCTCCTTTTCCTGCCTTTGCTGGGGCATGGAGATAAAAAGAATTATATATATGTGTATATACATATATGCTTAAAGTTGCTGTTTATACTGGAGAGAAAGGAAAATGTTGATATATTAACAAAAAATTAAAGAACTTCCTGAAGGTCATATTAAGACATGCTTCCTGACACCAACTTCAATTAATGAATGGACTCTCAGTTTGCTTTGGAATTCTGCCCATGTCTAAGAGCATTCTCTTAACCCTTGGCTTGAATTGTTTTCAAAAATCAAATTGCAAACAAATAAAATCAGTTTGCCAACACTGTGAGGGAAGCACATGTTACGTTAACTCTTGCTAAAGAGCAGCCAATCACAATGCCCTGTGACTCAGTTATTCATGAACTGGTCTAATTTTCCTGTGAAAACTGTAAACTTTCAAATTGCTCGTACACAAATGCTTTTTGATCAGCTCAGCTCTATTTTTGGAATGAGCTTTCATGAACACATTAGCAGTCAGCCCTTCTCATATTTATATTTTTCATTCTGTCTGAGTTTAGGGGAAATATGTGTCATTTATAAATTGGCTTATTATAGCTTTTTGTTGAGCTCATATGGGGAACACTCTGATCTAAATTAGATTCCTTCATTATTTTAAATTGTAGCCCTAACAGAGGCGCTAAATACACAATTATATGCTCATAATAACATGACTCTGGCCAAAGGGCAGTGGGGAGGTGTAAGATGCTGAGTGTGCCAACCGGTCAAGCAACAACAGAAGTCCTTTGTACAGCCAGGCGTTTTCCCCAGGGCTTCCTTGAAACCCAAGAGCACTGTTTACATTAGAAAATCTTCTCACAGAGGAAGCCCAGGCTGGGTTATGAGCACTGGCCAGCCTTACATGGGGCTTTCTCCCACCCTTCACTGCTCTGGTGATACCCGGCCGCCCTGGCTTGGCTCTGGCCTGGCCTTCAGATGCCAGCTCCTGTCCATAATGTCCACCTATCCCTGTGTACAGGAATATACCTGACTGTAACAGTGCATTACTGATGGATTTCCATCACAGCATTATGCTGGGTCTCTGGGCCTTTGGGTTAAAATTGATGATGTCTTTAATGAGATCTGGGATGTTTCTGCTCTGGAGAGCTGGAAGCTGAGTGCAAGCAGACAAAACAACTTGATACTTACTAGGCACCTTGAAGGATAGGTCCTGCTTGGAAAAGTCTCATGAACTGAGAGTTAGTCACTCAAAGAAAAAGAGGAAAGATAGCACCAAGACGTAGGTCATGCTGTGGAAGAGCAGATTAGGGATGGATCATTTGCAAACGCCATCCGGCTGGCAGCCAGTCTCACCCTCCTAATAATGAAATACACTCAGCATTTGCTATCAGTGTGAACACAGTTTAAGATTATGTATAGGCTGGACTTGCAAAGCATGACTTTTCCAAAGGCACAGAATTTTTTAGCTTGTCTTCATCACACATTTAGAAATATGGTCCACAGCTATCAATATATACTGCAGTGCAGGACAGGGTTAGATGTTCATCACATTTGTTACTGAGATAGGTAAAGAAATTCTTTATTCCAAAGCTCCATTTCATCAGTATTATGAGACGTTCCTGATGGGTGAGGAGTCTCATAAGATACCTATACACACGCATTTATAGAATGTTCTTAAAATATATATCATCAAAATTTGGTGATGAACCCAACCCATGCAGTACTGCAAATTTCCGCCCTACTGCACATTTAATGAGGGAGATAGCAGAACACAAGCTCAGATTTAACTCATGCTGTGCCTAAACTGCTTCTAAGAGCAATGCAAAGGAGATGAAAACAAGAGTCCAAACTGTAATAGACTCATTGCTCACTGTAAGTGGAAGAAGGTGATCACAACTTGCCCTTCTAATTTGTTCGTCCCTCTTCCTATCAGGCTGGAAAACTTACCTATGTGAGTGTTTCTGCACCCCACAAAAGGACAATAAGCCTCCATGCACTGAGCTCTGTGTGATAGAGCCTGTTCCCTGGTCTGCTCCAGCCCCAGGGCATAGCCTGAAGTGAAGGATATAGGGGTGTGTTTAATTTGCATGACCTACTCCTTTGCAACTAGACAACCAGGCCAAAAATAATTTCCTCAGGGTCTTCCCATTGATTCTTTCTTGAAGGTGCTGTAAAAATACAATACAAGATACATAAATATTCGAGCACCACCCATAGATCCATGTCTGAATAGCGTGAAGAGAGGAAATAAAAGTGCCTAAAAAGTCAGGGTATGGATGATTACATGCATATTCAAAACATCAGCATTAAAAAAATAGGAAGGAAGAGGTGACCTTAAGCTTGAGTAAAGCTCTGCTGCAATATACAGTAACCACATCATATTTCACACACAAATCCACGAGGAAATACATCTTCTCCTCAAATTCCCTAGCTGACACATTGTCAGAGGCCACTGTTTCTTTCACAGCTTCTTCTACATAAGAGTCTGTAACATCACCATTTTTCTCAGCAGTTACACACACATCTGATAAAGATTTCCCAGGGTTTATCTGGATGCTTTGGGACACTGACCTGGAACGAGAAGGTCTACATGCTCCTACCTGTCAGCCAGGGGCATCTTTTGAGCGGGGTGAAAGGAATGCCTGCAGTGGGAAAGCCAGCAGTTCGGGTGTTGGTCATTCCTCCCTGACATGAGGTAAGACCAAGGCCATGTTGTGCAAGAGCACACTGCAGGCACCTGCGGGAGCTTCCGTCCCAGAGCACTTCTCCTCTCGCTCGGGACAAGGGGTTAGCGCCTCAGTTGTCCCTCACGCTGAGCTGCTGACAGCCAGAGGGCAGGGATTCCCACCACCCCAGTCAGTTCAAAGGGATATGCTAAATATATGCAAAGGCCATGAAATCAGATGCAATAGGGAAAGGGAAGGCTGATTATCCGTGGACCTTCTAGAAGGCTGCACTGCGCCTTGCCTCAGGGAGGAAGGAAAAGGCTCCTTGGGACACCATGTGCACTGGGTGATGCTTGCTGTGTCCTTGCTTCTAAGCAGAGCCAGTCAGCCTTTTTTTCCTCTCCTTCAGCAGTAAAATTAGGGGTAAAATCAAGAGAAATGGAAGGATGTTGGCTCAGATCAGGACAGATTAGGTTGTCAGAGTTTTCTTGTCAATATAGGGGGAAATTGTTGTGGACAACACAAGAATTCAATCACGTTTATGGATAGTAGTGGCCAAAATTATATTGCCATGCATTTTATGCACTGGCATGTAAAGACATGGCACATTCTCCTGTTCATTATCAGTCAAAACTCTGATTCAATAAAAGATGAAAGAATGACATTAATCCACTTCCCCTGCTATTTTGGAGGACAGTTGATGTCCGATCACAAAGTGCTCAGAGGTGCGTGGTGACCCTAAGCAGAGGAAATGGAGAAAACAGGTCTCCTGGTGCCATGACTGGAATAGTTATGCAAGAGACAGGCACAAACTACTTCATTATCTAGGGCAGGCACTGTCCCCAGAGAAGGGAAAGGCCGGGAGCTCGAGGCAAGAAGGAGAGGTGTTGCCAGCGACAGGAGCGTGCGATGCAACGTGGCAGCAGAAGGCAGTGACCAAAGCGGCTTCTCTCATCAGGGAGGAGAGATGAGTAACCCTCTCCAGGTGACTCAGCTGAGATGTGATCAGCAAAACTCCACAGAGGTCTGGGTACCCCTTTTCCAGAAAGCAAAGCCTGCTTTCTTATTTCTGTCAAAGCCCTGACCAGAGGGAGGTCAAGGGGTGCCAGCAATATTTTCTGGGCTGGGAAGATTGGCTTGTCCAAGCATGGAAAACTGACTTGAAGAAAATTAGGAGAGCTTGGGTAAGCTACAGGTGATTTCTGTAACAAGATTATTTGAAGAGTGGAGGTGAAAATGGGAGACAAATCATCTAAGGCAGAGCAAGCACTATGGCCAGATCATTATATACTTGTGCAGCACTTGAAGAGTGATCAGACGTTTTAAAAAAACTAATAAAAATCTGTAGTCTGAGACCCTTATGCTCTAGTCAGAGGCATAACAGGATGTATGACTGAGGAAACGAAAGGCAAGAAAATGGAGATTGAGAGATATAATAATAAGTAATGTGCTGAAACAAAGACAGGACAAAAATTGAAATTAAAATCCAAATACATCATTAGGGCCGTTGCATAATCATCCTAAAAAACTGATTAAATATTCCATTTATTACATCTGAGCAAAATATCATGTATACTATCTCTTGTAATATGCATGAAAGGATTTCCCCCTAGAGGAATTCACAAACTGTTTCACACAGGAGAAGGAACAGAGGTGGGGTCTCAGCAAGGGGGATGCAGAAACAGTGCAAACAGCAGAGCACTGGACACAAGCATTGGCCTCTATGGACATTGTCTCCTTTGTCCACAGAAAATGCAGAACAACACACATCATATAAAGATCCATTGCACCAGTGATATACCACTCAACTGGGGTTTTCATAAACACCAAGAGTGTTTTTGGAAGCTCTTTCTGTTGTGCAAAGTAAGGGCTGGGCCTGTGTGCTGATTTCCAGAGAGATATGGGCTTGAGTCTTTGTCATCTTGCTTCCCAGTAAATCATCTAATACCATGAAATCTGTAATACGATTCTGTGTCCCAATGCTACCACCACACTTACTTTATAGCTGTTCAAAAGACTACCTAGGATGCAAAATAGCTGTTCTTTAGCAACATTTTTCTCTAATTTTGAAATATTGGATGCACACAAGACCATCTTACAGGAATTTTATGCCAGGGAGTCCACTGGTATAATTTCTAATTATGCAGGCCCTAGATTGGGATCAGCTCTCAGGGCAATTTTATTGATTTCCTCATTCTACTTCTGGTTTCTTGTACTCATTCCTCACTGACTTAGCAGCAGTGAAAGTAATGACCAGTGTTAATGCCTAGAAAAGTTGGGGCAGGGAGGGAGACTCCCCTCACATTCAGCACAGCAAAATGCCTCTGGAAGTAAACTGATCCACATCTTCATCACTAGGTGAAGTGACTATGTTTGCAAAATAAGCCATCTTTCAAAAAAAATTTCACTGTTCTCCTATACAAATCATATTCCACAAGTAAACACATTTCTCAAGAACTTGGTACATCATTCAGAATTTTGTTTTCCTACAGAAACTTGTTTAGGACCCTAGGAGCTGATATTCCAGAACTGACAGAATGGTCTGAGTAGTGTAGAAAGTTTTTTGCAGTGTGGCTGAGCCTGAACATACTCACTTTTGAACAGATATGATAAATAGAAACAGATAAAGCTTGCCATCTAGAGGAACTGTACAGAAATCCACTTTTCTTTTTTACTGAACCTGTTCTTGCAGCTACTCATTTGAGTGTGAGCATGAGCAACAAGAGCAAGTGACATGTTTTGGTATTGATCATAACTCACCAGCTACCAAAGAGATTGGAACAAGATGATAGGGAGACCTGCCTTCAACTCGTCCTTTTTGCCATCCAACTTCTCCCTCCTTTTGCACCCAGTATAAAGATCCCTGCTCCATCTTGCTTCCACAACTACTCTGTGGTGAGATTCCCTTCCTACTGCTTTCTGGGTAATGAGAAGGGACAGCAAAGGAGAGAATTTGTGCTCTGTTATTTTGCTGAGGTGGAGTCTGGGGATAGGTGAGGGAAATGCCTCAAGGGACTGAAATATCAGTTCAGGACATCATTCTCTGCTCACCACAGAAAGACAGTCTTTAGACCATGAAGAAAATCACAGGGACAGAAAAGGATCCAGGCCACAAGCTACTGGAGCTGCTTGAAAAATGAAGTTGATAAGGCAGGGGTAGGATGGTACAGCTGTGTCCTGCTAAAATCTAAGAGGTACAATGCAGTCCCTGGGCAGGGGATGCCTCTTGCTGGGAGCCCCAGAGAAGTCACATTGACTTGCTTGGTAAAGTTGATGGGATTTCCAACCCTGTGTATGGATTGGAGCAGAAGGAAGGTGACCATGGTGGGCAGGCATGAATGCATCCAGACAGCAAGGGCAAGGAAAATCAGGTCTCCTGCTCTTGAGGTGCAAGGAAGCTGCCCTGGCTGTGTGCAATCCAGCTGAGGCTGCTGTGCCACTCACCCTGGCCAAACACACAAAGTGACTCCCAGCTACTTTCTCTTGCATAAGAGTGTGTTACGTAAGCACCAGTGGTGGTGCAATTATTTGTCTGGATACAGCACTGGGCACAAGGTCAGTGACACTGTTTGCTAAATTGCCTCCATTTCAGACCTTGGCTTCCGCCTTGAGCGCAGATGCTTCAAAGAGATTATGAGAAGAATGAGTACCACTCTCATTTCACTGGATGGAAAGTAATACTTCCTTCCAGCTTCAGGCCTAGCAAAAACAATAAACAGAACTTCTCATGAATTTCCATTACATTTGGGAGAACTTCATAAATTAAGCAAATAGCCCTGTCCTGCTTCTCTTGAAATCAAAAGGAGTTCTGGGGTTTACAGGAATTAAGAATAGAAAAGTGTTCACTGTGCTTTTGCCTTTTCACAGTCACATTGATATCAGAAGGGTCACGTCAATGGAAGGCAGTGAGATGCTGCCAACTTACACCAGGGGCGGACACAACTGGTCGTGAGCTGTCATCCCTCAGGCTAATTATGAGCTCATCAGTTCAAGGATTCTTCTGAGTTCACTTTTAGGGATCAGTGTGGTTAATCCTCCAAACCCAGTTTTTAGCCTTACAATGACATACCTCAGTACCTATGTTTAACTTCTGAATTACCACTCCTTTGGGCTGGGAAACTGATAACAATTAGATGAGTCGTCCCCAAATCAGTGCTGGCCTCATATTTCACCTACCCTGCTGTACCCTATTGTTTAATCATACCTCACTCCTCTTAACGAGACTCATTTATCTTTCTCTCAAGTTTCATACTATTTCCTGCTTTACTGACTTTGGTGATGAAAGCAACAGAAACACTGCTAATTGATGCCTTTCAGGTGACATTAGCCCTTGCAAGAGCACCAATCAGTGCTGGTAAACATCTGGCTAATAAGAATTTTCCTTTTTATATTCCAGTTTGGAAATTTAAAAATAGCTAAAGCTCTGCTGATAAAGGATGAGCAATACACAGGCTTCATCTGAGAAATTACAAGGACAGGGAGCATGGTAACAGAAGTCTCTCAGATCTCTGGTGGCATGGTGGTGATTATAAGACAAAACCCTTTCATCAAGAGCTGCCCTTTGCACGTTAAGTTACAGGAGCATAAACCTGTGAACACAGTGTCCGTAGCAGTCTGTGAGCACTGTCAGACTGTGTCAGCCCAGGGACAACAAGAGTCTCCAAGTTCAGCTACTGGCTTGGTCTTCGGCCCACATTAGTTACCTGGCAGAAAGTAAAACTCAGGGAGAAAAGCAGGAACTGACTGACTCAGGTGTTCAGGCTTGTGCCAAGCAGACTGACCGCTTTGGTCCTTAATCAAAATAGTTACTGCTGCTTTCTGTGCCAAATGGAGAATGATCCTGACTGTCACACAGAGAGAGCTGTGTGTTTTCAAGAGCAATTGCCCCTAGGTTCAGGCCTTGAGGGCACTGATATGCCACAAGTGCCCTGAATAGTCCCCTAGAACCTCCCTCTGTCCCTGCTCAGCCCAAGAGACATGTTCTCAGCTCCGTCTGGGAACTCCGTTCAGCACTGCCCTCTGCTGCGACAGGCTGGGGATGAAGAATGCTGGAGTTAGGGGACCCTTTTTGATCCCTTTGTCACCTGCCAGGTGATGCACTGTTTTATTTGGTGCTGGCCTAGGGCTGAGGGAAATATTCGATAACCTCTCAAGGACTCTTCTCCCTCCATTTTGCTGCTCTTCTCTAATACACCAGGATGATGTTCATCCTTGAGATCAATTGCACATCACTACAAATATTGAATTCTTGGGAACCTTCCAATCGATCTCCTGGAAAAGGCCAACTTTGTGCAACTCCTCTGTAGTTCAAGTAGATAACGTGCATATGAGGATATCCCATAAAAGGGAAGAAGAGCCCATAAAAGTAAGAAATGTTGACTGAGTTACTAAAAACCTCTGCCTGGTAATAAAAGACTTGGCTGCAAGGATTCCCAGATTCACAAACCTCAGCTGCTATGCTTGCAACATTAGCCTAATACAACAAAAAGAAATTTAAAAAGTAAAAGAAATGGGAATTATTTTGAGCTTTGTCACCTCAGCAGACAAAGAATTTTGGTTCTAACATCTTCTCAACTTCTTTACAATACAAACATCCTACTGATCCTGGTTCAACATCACCTTGGAATTCATGTAGGTTATTCATCACCTAAGCATGGGGATTTCAGAACGATACTCGAGGGAGGGTTCTCTGCTCCCATGAGATTATAGTTT
This sequence comes from Nicator chloris, assembly GCA_013400495.1. NCBI lineage: Eukaryota > Metazoa > Chordata > Aves > Passeriformes > Pycnonotidae > Nicator > Nicator chloris. Next base: position 5,455 of record WAAE01020357.1, on the reverse strand, counting down.
TTATCCATGTGTTGCACTGGTACAAATAAGCATGCCAGGTGCCAGGGAAAGAAAAATGAGGCTGCTCAGCAGTTCAGCCCTTATTTAGTTCCCGTGATTGCCTGAAAATCTCATTAACCTATTCTGCCTGATTCACACTTTTTGCACTGTACATGCTAAAGAGAGAAGGACAAAGATACAGTTGTGAACAGCTGTCAACTTCCTCTTGCCTGCCAGCAGTGAAACAGCTGATTAACTGCTTTCAGATGGGGTTCATTTAGTAAATTAGGAGGTGGTACATTTTTGCCTAAAGTTTCGGATGTACCTGGGCTGCATGGATATTTGACTGTTGCACCGTTCAATCAACCAATTTTATTGACTGTTCAGCTCATAATTCTAGAAAATCAAATTTGTTAAGTGGACAAAACTGGACATGCAGAAGTGGAACTGCCTCAGTTGCACAGCAACTTTCTGATTATTGTGGAGATCCATTTAGAACATATTGAGGGAAGCAAATATGATTACTACCAACCTAGAGAGGAAATATGAGTTCACTCAGCAAAGAGGAGTACAGTTCTGCTGCTGACTTCATTCAGACCAAGATTTCAAACACATTCCAGTCTTGCAAAGAATGTACTGAACACCTCCTCTCTCCCAATCCTTGAAAATAAACCCCTAAATTTTCCTTAATTAAGTCAAAAGGAGAATCAGCCAGCAAGGTAATGGTAATGGACTTATACCCTGAACTCTGTGTAAGGTTTCATTTAAAATTATATTCAGAGGCACTCTGTGAGGAGCAAAAATGGATGTATCACAGCCAAGTCTCTAAACTGATAATAATGTAACTTTTTTGACCAGCTTGCCAGGGAAATGATGCCTCCGTGAACTGTGTGGCCTTTCTCACTCATTCACCAAAAGAACAGATGACAGAATGCTGTCCAGCCCTATAGGTCAGGCAGCAATTTTTTGAGTTCTCTGGTTCAAATCCTCCAGCATTCAGCACAGGATATTTGAAGTCAAGCATGATAGTTTTCACCGGAGAGGAAGGTCTGAGGATTGCAGCACATGACGCATGAGGTGATGCTGAGGGAGTGGGTTTCTTCAGACTAGAGAAAAGAAAGCAAAGGGCAGGGGGTACAATTACCCATGGACCAGGGGTAGAGACCAGTCTTCAAAAAGATGCACAGTGAAAGGACAAGAAGCAACAGCCTGAAGCTGAATTTCGGCCTAAAGAAAGAAAGACTTCTTCATCAGAGGGTGGAAAAGCAAAGGAAGAGTTTGCCCAGAAACATTGTTGGAGAAAGACTCAAAACTCAATTGGATACAACCCTGAGAGACCTGATCTAGCCCTGAAGCTTGAAGCAGTGTTTTGAACTAGGACCTTCAGAAGTCCCTTCAAACAGTTACCCTGACATTGACAGGTCCGTTACCAAGAGGCTAACCAGAAATTAAGGAATGCTATTAGCACTCAAAACAAAATTTCACATGAATGAATCTTGTAAGCCCATTATACAAATTCTTAAAAATTCATTAAGTTGCTATTGCACGGCGATATTTTGGCTCATTAAATGAGAAAACAACTAGCTTATAATGACAAAGGATTCACACTGAAATACACAGCTTTCTAATCTCATAGTGTTTTCATCCAGCTTTTCTTTTAGTAAGAAATGAGAAATAACTGAAAGATAGAGGGTAGAGTTCACTTTTAAGGCAGTATTTCCCCCTTCTCAAGTCCATTCATGAACCTGTAGCTGCATTTCCAGATGGATTACTGGGTTTATGGCTCCTATTGCCCTAAGGGCACCAAGGGGTCTTGTTCTACTTACAGGCTCTTAAGAAGCTTCATCTCCTCTGCCATTCATGTTCAGACATCCTCCTGCCAGCTGCAGTTATTTCTTCCACGGAAAATCGAGGTTAAGAAAGGCTGAGTGTATTTCACAATAATACCAGCATCAAGAGGTTAAAAATTATGATGTTTCTGAACCAATAAGTCTTGCTATAGCTAGAAAGCTTTTCAGCTTTTCATTGCAGTACTCAGGTCAGAAGTTTCCTCTTTCTGAGAAAGAGTGCGTCTCTTCAGGGAGGCTTCACGTATGATGTTAAGGTTTGCTTTGTCGTATAACTACGTTGATTAGCAACTTTATCTCCATGCCCACATCCAGCATGAGTATCTTGGTCAAGAATTAGCTGATAACACCACTATTTCAGTGACTTCTCTCCATGATCTTGTAGTTAGAGGGCTGTAATAAGAGGAACTGGTAACATGAACTGTAGTTTGGATGTTCAAAACCCAAGAAATTGCTTTATTTATATTAATGCATTCTAAAAGGCTTAGATGGTTTTATTTAGTTCCATTAATCACTTGTATACTTATTTTCATACTATTTTTAAACTTAATTTTTTTCCTACCAAGCAAGCTGTAGAAAGTCAAACAATGCCATTTCCATTTTAAAAAATTCCGTTATTTTGCTATGTTCTGGAACTTCCCATCTGATACCATTGTGCCCTCTCAATCTCTCTCTGTTCCTTTTGGCATAAAGCTTATCACCAGAGAATTCAGAAAAAGAAGAACATCTACTTTAAGTAAATGTCCTAATTTGGGCAGTTTCTGAGAGAGATTTGTGTGTATGTTACGAGATTTCTCTTCCAGCAAGCATTCCCTTCTAGCCATAACATGATGCCTGACTGTGTACTTCTCTTAAGTGCTGAATCACTCTCACTTTTCTTCCCTTTGACAAGTGTCATGGCCATTTTCCCAGATGGCTGGTAGTGTAATATCACCATTCAGCTAACTTGTAGTCTCTTATTTCAGAAAGCTGTGTCTTGTTCAGGTGTTTCCAAAGTTCAACTCCTCTTACCAGATGGAAATTATAATTTAAACAAGTATTTAACCCATCTATATTTTGGGGATCATAGATGCAATCAGAATACAACACAGGTTACCATGACCCTCCCAATCCAAACATTCTTATTTGAAGCAGAATATTGATTTAATATATGTGCAGATAGATATGCTAATTGTAACACCTGACAATCTCATTTAGATCACATATAGCTTCTTAAATACATGATTGATGGTTTGTATTGTCTCTGCACTTAACAGAAAGGGCTGGTAGCAATCCACTTACATTTTTCCCAGTGTTTCATACAAGTCCCTGCTCCACACAGCTCTCAGTCTTGCTTGACTGATTCAACCAATTGGTTCAGATTACCCACTCAATGAAACCTCAGATTTTCTCTTCCTCAACATAGTCTTCACTTTGCATGTAAATAGCTCCAAATTACCACGTTGTGCCAGGGGAATGGCAAGGGAGACTGAATGAATACCAAGCGACTCCGTGATGCCAGTAGGAGACATAAAATAGTATAAGAATTTGACAAAGTCCTTCCCTTAGAAAAAAACATGCACAACTAGTTAATGAAAAGTCCTCCGAGGCTGGTAAGCTAAATTAACAATGACTGTTGGCTTTTAATTGTTCTAAAAGTCTCTGGCCACAATACACAACTCCTGTGCTACAGCACAGGGCAGTAGTGGCAGCATTCCAACATTGTCCCTGGGCCACTGTGCTCTCTCTCACTGTCTCTCTCCATCTTCTTTTCTAACTGACCAGACAGTTCTGAGGAGCACTGTAGCTTTTTTTAAAGTTCTGAGTGACCAATGAAGCAACTCAGACAAGAACTTTTCAATGTATTAAATCACTACATCAAGCTTTGGATAGCAAGTCAAACACAGAAAACTTACATTCGTACAATCATAGAGCCATTTAGTCTGGAAAACACCCTTGAGATCATCGACTCCAACTGTTAACCCAGCACAGCCAAGTCCACCACTAAACCATGTCCCTCAGAACCGCATCTGCGTGTCTTTTACATACCTCCAGGGATGGTGACTCAGCCGCTTCCCTGGACAACCTATTCCAATTCTTGACAACCCTTTCCATGAAGAATTTTTTCCAAATATCCAACATAAACCTCCTGTGACAAAACTTGAGACTGTTTCCTCCTATTCCTTAAAGCGGAATAAAACCAAACGTTTGACCCAAGAAAAATTTAATTTCATTTCAGTATTAAAGGGTTTGATGGGAGAAACTTTGACAGAAAATGCAAAGACTCCAAGGACAAGAAATAACTGAATACATTTGGCTAAATCAGTGAAATTGTAAATATTTAATACTTTACTCACAGGAATTACATCCATGAATGATGGATACTGCAGAGGCTCTTCTCCATTTGTAGAATGGGTTCAGCAGTACAGGGTCTTGTAATCTACTATTTTTCTGTAGCTTCTGGAAATAATAACTCACAACTTTTCAACAGCTTTGTCTGATTCATCTATCATAAGTACCAGGGAACAACAAACTTGATATTAGATCACTGCTGGCTTTTAAAACACAGCCTCTTGGAAAACAGCCCTTTTAGAAACCAAAAGCTGATTTCACTTCTGGACTGAGGAATTGTCTCTGCATTAACAATCCTGGCCAGAGTGCTTTAATCCAGATGGGATACTTGCCTCTCTGAAAGCCAGCAAGAAGCATGAGAGGGGCTCAGATATGGAATATACTGGCTATCTAGGAGCAGATGATGTTGAGTTCCAGATTTGAAGTGTTTTGAGAAGTTTTGGTTGCAAGTTTGGGACAGATTGGCTCACAGAAGATATTTGGTTTAACACAGAAATGCACCTAGTTATAGGCTATGTATGAGCCATGCAAGGGAAGGGACTTTACGTTTAATGTCAGTGTCCTTTCAAATTTGCCATGCAGCTGCTGTACTAAATCAAATTCCCTGATTTCTCACATTTTGTATTACTTGGTGGGTATATAAGAAACTCCTCAGCAATTCTGAGTGGCAAATGCTACAACATGCTTTGTTTGTTTGTTTGTTTGTCCCCTTTCCCCATCCTGCCTTTGCAATGATCTGTTCCCCAACAGCACGATTCTTGAATATCACCCTTACAGGAAGACTTCACAGCACCAGCAGAAAAATGACTAACTTTTTCTGCAACACATATTTCTGGGATTATTAGAGAAGTTTCTGATGTACTCTGCCCATGGCAGTGATGCTCAAAGATGCCCCATCTCAAACTTCCCTAATATCTCTCCCTGTCCATAGTCCTGAGTCACTTCACTCCTCATGCAGGAAAACTGCCTATTTTCTTTCCCAGTGGAAAGGACTCACAACCACCACCTCACCAAGTGACCAGCAGTGCAAACTTGTTGACATGAAAAGAAGGGAAGAGAAGCCTCTTAAATGGTGCCTTGCTTAAGAGACACCTCTCTGTCAATGACTTACTCTGAGTTCTCAGAATGTGATTTATGGGCCTGAGGATACTTATGTCCTTTGTTTTCAGGAAAAAAAAATCACAAACTGGGTGATGAAAGCATGTGCCTCACAACTTTCTCTTAAGCTCTGACTGTAGGTAATGCCACTTTTCTTTGTCTATGTCCTGGTTTAGGGCAAAATTTGGGAAAGAACCCTA
>WAAE01020356.1:0-42543 GCA_013400495.1 Nicator chloris | reverse complement strand
AAACACCTCTCAGTCCATCTGTCCAAAGACAGCACAGTCCGCAGGGAAAAGGAATGTGGAGGAGTCAGAGCAGTTCCTCTAAACACAAACTGCGCGCTCCTTCCCTCTTTGCTCTAGCCTTAAAGGTCCAGGACATAATATCCAACATAAACAGGGTAGACCATTTGGGGATACAAGCATCATAAAGTCACCCTAGGACATTCTCCCACATTTTTTCCTGTTCACCCTGGCCTTGCAACTGGCACACCCACCAAGAAGTCAGAAATGTAGGTACATTTTGTTTTCATCTTTTGATAACTCAAACTCCTATTTCCCCTAATGGCCTATTCCAAAAGACACTTGGGAGGTTCTTCTCTATTCTTGATGAAGTTCCACCTTTTACTTCAACACTGGTGACCAGAGGAAGGAGACAAGGCTGCCTCTGCAAACCCACTGTCTCCAAATGCCCAGTGGAAAGTAGCACTCTGCCACCTCTCCCCTCTGGGGGCTATGCCTATGTTTTCCCCAAGAAGTTTCCTCATGACAGCTGTATAATGGAGAGACAGGGATGCACCCACATTTCACCTCCATGAGAGTGACCTACCTGTTGGGTTACAGAGTCCTGCTCTTCTTCCCCTCTCACACTCAGTGAATCAAAAAATGCATGAACAAGTAGCTCCAAGTCACGTGTGGATACTGCCTCACTGTGCTCATGTCTGTCTCTTGCTGGCCCTGTGAGCCACAGATTATTTCCATGTAAACTTCATGAGAAGGGAGGGACAAGCCTTCCCCAAGATTCCTACACACACCAACTCCTGCTTAGTCTCCCCTACCGACTGACAGCTTAGACAGTGAGGAAAAACAGTGTTGGATCTCTCCAGGCAAAGGAGAGAGAAATAAACCGTCTCTTCTCTCACCAGCTCACCCTTGGTGAAAGCTCCAACCTCTGGATAACAGAGAGGGATTCAACACGACTGATTGTACATATTTTAAAGGAAACCAGTAATCATGAGTTCATTTTGTGCAGGGCCTGAGTGTGCAGCTGACTGGCATGTGGCTACATAGGCAGAGGGAACACCTCACCTGTGAAAACCAGCAGTGATGAGACATCCCTTCAGTCCTAAGCCACATACCCATCCATGTGCCCAGCAGTGCCTCCAAGCAGGACCAAGCACCTCATGAGCTCGAAGGTCAGGAATGCAACCAATCACCAGCAGACACATCAAAGACAATAGATATTTTATTGGTTTCATTTCCAAGGAAGTTAAAAACCAGATGAAAGAAGACTTGCATAGCATAATCTCTACAATTTATGAAGAATAATCACATATTTTATGCAATCCTTCACTTTGATTTGCATGTAATTTTGACAGAAAGATGACCTAAAATTTTTACCATACTTTGAAGAACACCACTGGAAGTATAGAAATCATAAACTGATCCGAAATACCTTAGTCATATCAGAAAACACAGAGCTCAGAAACTTCTCCTAAAAATGCTGATTTTGGTTTTGTGATTTCAGCCTCCTGGCTACTATTAGAGCTTGTAACAATCACCATTTTTACCCTGAGATTTGAGAAGGAGCTAAGTCTCACAGTGAATGGAATGTGTCTGAATAATTCATTGCATGTAAATAAGGATTTGGTTTTCACATATATAGGGGACTTTCTACATACAGCACTCTGGAAAGACTGTATTAAGTGCATTTATTATCCATATAAGGCAAACATATATGTGCAATTATTCCAAAGATTTAATTTTGCAGTAATTGGAGTATTTAGATCAAAGAGCCTGCATTCATATGAAATGGTCTTATTTTCTACACACTTGGAAAGCTAAGAAATAAACCCTTATAGAACATATACTTTTTTAATTTGGTATTTCAAAGTGTTTATGCCCCTTTTGTATCTGCAGCCCTTGGGGTTGCAGTATGCTAAATCTCTTCTTCCTTTGAATTACTTTTTCACATTATGGGAGGGATGTTCTTTCTGCAAACTTACAGCACATGCTGTTTAAAAGTGACTCTTTGTACTTCGAGATCTCCCACAGAGTTTTGGCACTGAGAAGAATTTGTCTTCATCGATGGAAAGACATATCAGTAAGACATATCAGTACTGGCAGGAACACTCTACTTACTAGAAGGGAAATATTATCCTTTATTTAGCTGAAAGATTCCTTATATATCTTCCATCAATTTGAAGTGTTGTGACGTTTCCTACCACTGTACCACAAGGATGTTCCTTCTGGGAAATGCACAGACTATACTAATGAGTATGTTCATACATCAGAGAGAATTTTTCTTTTCCCCCTGTAAAATGGCAAAATTATCCTTGATCTAATATTACTAAGCCACAGCAGAGAGAATGTGTAATTGACTGTAAATAATAGGTCAAAATGACCAAGCATGACATTTTTAAAGTTCAAATCCTCTCATCCATAGTTATCATACATTGTATTATGGATATTCGAACAGTATTTGTCAAGCCACCGTGTACCGAAGTGATTTATTTTGTACTAAATGCAATAACGAGTGAAACAGAGCTTTTTGAGGTTGCTTTCTATATCCTTTTCTAACTTCTGTGCCATTTTAAACAAATGACACTGTGGTGAGGTGAGGAGGACAGAGCAGAGCACCAGAGATCACTGAAGGTCAGCATACAACAGGTCTCTTCATATTAAATCTGCTAGAGCAATATTGGCTTTCTATCCAACAAAGCAATGCTCTGCATAACAGAAAGGCAAAGAGTGAAGCAGTTAAAGAGATTTAGATACCAGGAAACTGCTTTTCCAGGTTCCAAAAAAGCCTGCTCATTACAACCTCAGATAATTGACTACTAGAGAGATAAACCGCCTGCTTTTCAAAGCAGGCATCAAGGAGCAGACCTTGGGCTCTGAAGTGGAAAGTACAACTCTCAAAACTGATTCTTGGTTTACATACATATGAAAAACCTCTCTCCCTGTATTTTATGGCAGATTGTAAGAACCAGATAATGTTTCTTCTCATTTCCATTACAAAGCTCTGCTGAGAGACTGTTCCAGCTGAAGTGAGTAAAACCAGTTCTTCAAAAGAACAAAAGAAAAAAGAAACCATTATACGTAAAAAAATAAAAAGCAAAAAAAAAAAAGGATAGAGCGAAAGAAAAAAGAGCCTTTTTGAATTCTGATTTGTGCTCTGGGTGATGAGCTTCCTTTTTCCCATTCGATGCTGCTCTGTGGTAGTCGCTCCCCTTTTCAGGGTGACTGTTTGACCAACTCCTTCAAAAAGCCGCCTGGCTCCCTCCAGGGATATGCTCAAACAACTCAAGGATTGCTTCAGCCAGAAGCCCTTTCACACAGCTGGAGCCAAAATTGCCCCAAGGAAGATCTAAATCATATTGAATGAGAGTTTTGACAGTGCTTTTAGCAGGGTCAAAATTTCACTTTCCAGATGGCAATACAGCAGCCAATCTAGGAGAATTTTGTCTTCCAGGAGGACTTCCTGGAAGCATGAAATCATCCCATAGCTAGCTGGACACATGTTGAGGGTCATAAAACACCTGGTCTCAATGCATTCAGTCTTGATTTACATAGACTTTCCATGTGGGTTTTCCTTTTTCTCCACAGCCTCCTTTATTTGTCTTTTGTAATTTTCACAATAATTGGTATTTCAGAGTAAGTCTTAGGTTACAGACATTTGCTCTCAGAAATCAGAAAGCGTGAGCCTTGTTTAGGAGCTTCCAGCAGCCGTTTAAGAGGGAGTTGTGAAATGAACAAAGAGTAGAAAAAAAGAATACTTTGACCTGTTTGTGATGGAGAAGCATCCAAACTTTCAAGAGTTCCCTTAAACAGCCATTAGAGATTGCTAAGGATAAACAACATTTGTATAGAAAATGACTGTATTAATTGAAAAATCTCTAATTAGAAATAATGTTCCAGCAACCCTAAATATATAGGGAAATGAGAGTGTAGAACTCATATGGCTTGGGTTGGAAGGGACCTTCAAGTTCATTTAGCTCCAACTCCCCTTCCATAGGCAGGGACACCATTACATAAAAAATCCCAGGGAAGACATCACATAAAATGAATCAGATGGAAAAGTAACAAACGGAAGAGAAAGAAGTTGAGAACAAATGGATGGAATTCCTTCGCAGGGAATGTGTTTTGCAAAAGGCATCCTGAATCCTCATTATCTTTGTGCCTTGTTGGCATCCTCACACACTACTTCTGAAGGGGGAGACACAGATTTCCCAATAATTCCCTCTTTTCCATTGCTTTCAGACTGTCTACACATCACCTTCAGTTTCCTTTTGGAAAAGCTGAATGCACTGCTACTCTCATGGCACTCTCCCACTGTTCTCTTCCCACCCACAGTTTCTAAAATATGTCTTGCATCCTCTCTCCTAATTGGGGTTTTGATAAATCAGTAGAAGGAAGTAGTGTATTATTGTGTTTACTTTCCTTCACTGAGATGTGGCTCTCTGACAACAAAGTTGGGATTGTTTTGGGAGTCATCGACCAGTAAGACTTGATCAAACCTGTTGCATCTTGAAGCAATTGTGCAAAATAGAGTTATGGCTGCTGCAACCTAATCACAAGCAAAAACATGTAGGTGAGCTGTAATTATCAACAGTTTTGCCATCTGATAACATTTACAGCAAACAGAAAATTACCAGAAGCAAATGAGTGGAAGCTTTTTTTTTTTTTTTTTTGAGTAATTGACTACTGATTTCTCTCTGTAGTTGCATAAAAATTTCATCTCCACCAGGGAATCTATCCTGAACACTTTTCTTCGCTGGATGTTGGAGGCTGAATTTCTGTATTCTCCTTCAGCACTGGAACTACTTGAGATCCAACCGATAAAATATCTGAAAAGGATGAGAGCAAGGGCTGGTTCATCAGGTATATGCCAAAGTTTGTCTGAAAAAAAGCAAAATATTTATTTAGATGCAATGCATTTTAGAGTAATCAAATCTATAGAGGATCTCACAACCCAGTTATGTTTAGAAGAAAAATATTGCTTTAAGTATAAGTAGGTAGGTACCATGTCCATGTAATTAAGAACATTCTTAACTCATTAATTATCATAGACTGGTAAACAGAAACTAATGCCATGCTATTCAAGAAGAATAGCTTAAGTAAGTGGATAAACAACACAGTATTTCATCATGAGCTCCACAGTATCATGTATGTAATTCACACTCCCTCACAATCTTGTTGTTTAATGTCTGCTCTGGCTCCTTGACAAATACAGTTAATGTATGTTCACAAAGGCTGTGCAGCATGGCATGTTCCAACAGTGAGGAGGTCTTGCATCTCCTACCATGAAATATTTGCTTTGTTAACAGAAGTTTATTCTGCCTAGCCTCTGTGAGTTTCCCTTCATTTGTTTTTATTAAAATTTGAGTATATTTTACAGAAAATATTCAGAAAGTTTGTTTTATTGTTGCTCCCACTTGTTAAGTGTCATTATCTGTGAATCCATCCTGCATAAATATTAAAAATCATTAGAATATGTCTTTGGGATACTGAGTAATAAAGAAAAGAAGAATGGAATATCCACTTTGCCCACTGACCATGCAAACCTCAGAGGCATCAAAGAACAGATCTGAGTGCTTGGATTCTTATGTGAGGTCTTGATTTCAAGCAGTTGAGTGTTACAGTTGTGGGTGTGATTAGGAAATGTCCCAGGAAGAGACTGGTGTGGTTTTGTGGTTTTGTTTTCCAGAAGTACAGAATTTAGAAATATGCAAGAAAAAGATTTGTCATCTCATGAATATATTTTCCAAAGAACAGATAAAAGTTAATAAAAAAAAGAAGTAAAGTAGGAAAGAAAGGAACACCGAAGACCATGTTAAACTGATAACAGATTTTTAGACTTCAGAAAGTCTTCGCTCTTTAAACTGAGAACCTTGGAAACCCAATATTAATTTTCTTGTCTCTTTTTGCAGGTTACAAAAGAAAAGTATTTTGCTTTGGTAGGCTCCACCCAAAATGTACAAGTCATTATAAAGTGTAAAGTAAATATATAAGCAAATAAAATTACTTAAAACCAAAATTCTATTATCCTTTCCTATTTCCTGATTACATTTACTGCCATTGTCCAGATCAATGATCCTGAAATTGAGTGAATTACATTTAGAGCAGCTTAAAAAAATAGTAGGTAAAAGGGATTGCAATAAAGAAAAAAAATAGATGAATTTAAGGGAGCATATTTCACAGACTAAATATGAAGGCAGTCTGTTGTCTCCTATTCTTCCATTGTGTAATTAAATAAAGATGCAGCAATGAGGTAACACAGAACAGCTCTTAGTCTTTAAAGAATTCATGAGAGGTAAGGTTGAGACCTACTCCTAAATAAGAGAGATGCTGTAAAGCAGAGATCCAACCAAACATGGCCTCAGACCCCAAATTTGGGTCTTTTTGTTTCATTTGCAATCCTAAATATCAATGAGAAAAATAGGCCCTGAGCTTAGGCATTTTTGGCTACCTCTGCTATTCCTTCATCTCTCTGGTATGTGACGTAGAGGGCACGAGCTGGACCCATCTGGCTTATCCTGCTGCTGGCACTTTCTGGCTACCAGTGGCTATAATGGTGTCAATGCGTGCTGGACACAGGGTACATCCTCGTGGTCAGTGTTCTAAAGCTAATGCTGAGGAATTACTGCAGCACTGTAAGACCCCAGTCCTCTAGCACAGTGACTCTTATCAACAGTGGTGCTGGAATGGTGTTAGTAACTGTTTCATTTAAAATATTAAAGTACATAGTCTTATTTTTCCATTTTTGCTTTTCTCCCATTCGTTGACAAGTTCCTCTACTGGCATAAATGATGTATTTTTCAGCCTTGTGGTTAGTAAGCTGGATTCACCTCCTATACCCTAGTGCAAAAATGACTAGTTGCTATGATTTTATTTTTTTTTAAAAATCAGGTAATTACAAAACAAATACTGTAAAATTAATACTAGTTCATGCTACACCACATTTAACACAGGAAGGAATTTTATAACTCATCCATATAAATGAGCTTATTTCATGCATGAGAAGTTATTTGTATTTACCGAATTGTCATCTTTATGTATCTTCAAGTGAGACTAAAATAAATCTGGGCAGATTGATCACTGTGAAGAACTTAACAATTTTTGTTATTGAAAATCATTTGGCAGGATTTTTTTTTAATGCATCTTAAAACAATCAGACTTACTTAAGAAAACACATCTCTGAATGCATCTTGTCTTCAGGAGTTCTCAAATACTGTTTTAATACTGGTCTTTAGTATTTTTCTTCTCTGACTGGGCATCTAAAGCCTCAGTGTTTTTTTCAGTGAGTAATGCCTAAAGAACTTACTTAAGAAAACACATCTGTATACATATTATACATATACATATGTATACATATTTTAGTACTAATGCCTATTTGGAATTGCCAACCTCTTTTTTTTTATTTTTTTTTTTTTTGTGAATGTTCTTAAACCCAAAATTTAGCCTGTGATTGCCAGAAGTAGATTTAACATCTTTTAAGGAAATTTCCCTGTTTTTTCAATAATTACAAATAATGACTCAGCAAGAACTGATAATAGCAATCACACACACACCCCTGCCAAGCAGCCACAAAAGCTGCATCTGCCACTTCAGCTCCATTTCAAGAGAAAGAAAAAACGTAGAAATCGGTCCTTCTCACATTTCTGATGAAAAATGAGGCTTTCAGATGCAGAGATTACAGCCTGCAGAGTTATTACAGTGAACCACATAATCTCTGCCTGCTGCTGCTACCTTTTCCTGACTTCAAGGGCATTTTATTCTGCATATAATCTTCCTAGAACACACCAAGAACTGGCTATGGAGGGCAGGACCGTAAGCTCCATGGCTTTATCTGGCAGTAGAGACTCTTCCCACGACTGTAAAATGTTACAGGGGGAAAAAAAAATTAAAGCTTCTTTATTAGGAAAAAGCAGACCACTTCACTGCTGGGAGAAATAGAGAGAACATACATATTCTTGCCAACAGTGAATCATATGATAGTCATCACACTCACTAAAGGAGGAGCTATGAAATGCTGTCATTCTTGCATGTTGTTTCAAGTTCATTTACCGGATCAACAGTAATATACTCTGCTCAAAAATTCACTGACAGAGAAACAACCTGGGTGCACTATGCCCTTTTGTAAGACAGAAACCTGAGGGGCTACATCTGCCAAAGGCCTGAGGTGAGATGCCTTCGAGCTACAGCTCCTAAGAATCAGTTAACACAGACTACGACCTGCTAGAGAAATACCCCGCTAGAATGTGTAACAAGCACATAAATCATACAGCATGCTAATACTTAGCTTTGGATGGATGAGTTCTGGATTTTGCTCCCAGATGTAGCTCTCAGCTGCCATATCCCAGCAGATAAATTTACCTGTCCAGGTCTGATCATTTATTCATACAATAACATAACCTCCTTCTCATCCAAAGATTTGGGAGGTGTAATTATTAAAATTGTTTCTTTTTTAATCTAATAATTTTTTATTAGCTTTAGATCTACTAGAACCTAAAGCCTTACAAAATAGGAGAGTTGAAGTACTCACTTTTGACATGCTGATTTTTTACACTGGAAAAAGGGAAATTTTTAAGCTGGTATCAATAAAACCCCATATTGTTCTGTTGAAAATATCTGCACTGTAGAATGTTTCCTTAAAAACTGATTTTCCTTTTCTCTGCCTTAAATAAATGCATTTTCCTGTTCAGCTACCAATGAGAAAAGACAACTATATTATTTCAGAGGCCTATTAATTACAACAGCCACTGTTCTCAAATGTTCCAGATATTTGAATGAAAAGCATTGCATGGTGTAAAGTCTTGTGTTACTATGAAGATAATGATAATGAGGCATCAGATATGAGAGGTCATTTGCTATCCTTGCTAACATTGCAGTAAGCAATCCGAAGGCATGGCATCTAATTCTGCAGGAAAAGAAGCTCTCCCGAGGCACAATGAGATACATAAAGGAGGATCAACAACCCCCAGGAAAACACACAAGCCTTTGAGTGTATGAAGGCATGTGCAAACATAATGGATTTCCCTTGATGTACTGCTATCCATACATTTAGACCAGGGCAGACTGCTAATGTAATAATTCCCTTTGCTACCTTGACAGCAAGTCCCAGCTTACAGCACTGCTGCAACTCTCCTCACAGGGCTTCCGCTATCATTAGTGCTAAACAGCATCTGCAAAACAGCACAGAGAGGCAGGAATTCTGTGTTCTCCCTTTTCCATCCATGTGTGTTTTGTGTCAGGTGGTGAGGCATGTGAAACAGCATGTGGCCATCTGCTTAATGGAATTATCTAGTCTTTCCTAATCTGCAGTAACAGAGAGCACTCTGTCACACAAGGAGAGCTCATCTTTCCAGTCAAAAAATATTGAAGGAATCCTTCGAGTGTTTCTTCAGAAAGCAGAGCTCAAGTTCACTTTATAGAGGTGTTTACATTTTATGTCAAACAACGACATAGAAGGTTTCATAAAAAGTAGCTGGCAAGGCTTCAGCACCATGATTTACATTTATCAGAAAAGATGCAGATTGCTTGTGTGGCTAGTTACAGTAGCTGGTTCTGATTTTCAGCTGCAATCCACGTATGCAAAGGCTCCATCTTTCAATTTGAAGCACCAGGTTCTCAGAGTCTCAGAGGAATGGAGAAAAACACGATTTTAGGAATAAATATTGAACTACCTCTTACAAGCCTTACATTATTTAGCTCATTATTGACATTCATTGACAGTGCTGCTGTTTAGGCTACTTGTTTCATAAATTTCAATGTAATTTTTTCAGGTTGGTGTTCTCGGAAAAAACAAAATGAAATGGTAAATATTGACATCTGGCTCTCTTTTCTATGTGCAGTATCTTTAATGTTTTGGCAATCAACTTGCTACAGCAGCTTTCCAAAAACCTGTGAAATTATCTTAAATCTGACTTTTCTGCAATATTTTTTTTTTTGTAGCTGCAATCAGATTATTGACAGATGGGAACAAACACTGTTGGATTCCTTCACTGAATCTGCATTTGAAAAAAAAAAAAAAAGCAAATGAAGTCTATTAGATGACTCCTTAGCAGAAAAGCACATGGTAGAGATATGAGTCACCAAAGGATTAGCTCTGCAATTTAACACAGTCACATGAACTCGATGTTCTTTTTCTCTCCACACTGTGAACTGTGAAAAGTTTGGATCAATGTCCTCTGTTAGGTCTGCTGAGCACACTAAAATGCCATAGTCCTTCCTGGGTGCTGCTCACTGATAATCAGCTGGTGCCCATCACCACAGAGGAGACCTGCGGGAGGGATGGGCTCGGAGGTCTTCTCAGACCAGACCAGGCAAAGCTACCAGTTGAAACTCTCCCTTTTAATTGTCAGCTAAGCCAGAGGACTCACCCTAACGCAGAGCAGGGCATGCTCACAAGACTTCATCTGCCAGCAGCGCCGAAGGCTGGCAAAAAATAAAAAAGGCTGCATGCCCATGTCTTTGCAGCGTGAATATCAGCGCAGCTGAGGGAGAGAGAGCACTCACTCCCCTGCAGTGATCAGCAGCGCCCGCCTCGCCTCGCCGTGCCGCTTTTATCAGGTGCCAGCTTCTTCTCCAGAGGCTGGATTGCTCTCTTTGTCTTGGTCCTGTTTGAATGAGCCACTTGCTTCTAGCAGTGCATCAAGAAAATCTCTTCATTGTTGAGTTAGTCAGAATGAAAGAGGAGCTCATCTTTGCTGTGGGAAACATGCAGAAGATGCTTTGCCTCTCCTGAAAATCTGCATCCTGAGTAAGGTTTTTGTTGCCATTTTCTCTCTGAGTACAGAGTGCTTTTTTACAGAGTACAGAGAGATTCCTTCACTGAATCTGCATTTGATCCAGTAAAACCCATATGGACAGAAAAAGTCCTCTGCCTACTACACCTTGTGTGGCTGCAGGGAGCATCCCTGTCTCGAGTGTCCAAATGTGCTCTGAAGCGTCCCAAGTGCCCAAATGTGCTCTGAAGTGTCCCAGATGCTGCAGCTGTGGTTCACCATAACTCGGAAAGGGCCCCTGTCCTCAGGCTACCCACCGTGGCCAGGAGCTCATCTCACAAAGGCCCATGTCCTGTGGTGACCTGGAGCAGAGCCTGTTGTGCAAGCCCAAGTCACCTCAGGTCAGTGGGAAGCTGTGCCTCGACAGCCGGCCCTGCCTGCTCCTCTCCCCAGCTCACTGCACTGCGCTGGCTCCCACACGGAGCCAGAGGAGCTATTCACCAAGGACAACAGCCAACGAAAAGAAAGCCCTTTGTTTGCTTAATGAGTCACCGAGACAAATCAATTTATTACTTTTTTTTTGTCCAAACATAGAATGCAGTATTTGTAACTTGTTTGTGCATTGTCTGGTTGAATGATTTTCAGCCTATTTGTTATTGCTCTGTGCCGGTGCTGTGCCCGTCTCTGGTGTTTGGCGGGTACTGGCAAGGCTCCCGAGCCCTGACTGCCTGAGACACTTTAACAACAGAAGCTTAACCAACAGGAAGCAATGGATTTCGAATAAGGATTTTCAGCTAAATAAATACCTATGAGGAGATTTGTGGTGCTTTTGGGATGCCGAACTGTCTAGCCATCATCTGAGCACTTTCAGTTCCAAGAAGCAATGCAACCTTAGGAAGCAAGACCTCAAATAAACACCTGTATTTCACACTTACTTTCTGGCCACTTTCCTAAGTAATTACTCTCCATTTTGACTATATTCACATCTGTTCTCTTTTTTCTGCTAACTAATTTCTCAGGGTAAGAATAAAGTTTATTCTTACATGCCAACTGTATAATTTCAAACACTTTCTGATTTTTCAGTGTATTACTTTTCTTAAAGGACATCAGTGCATCAGCTTGTGTTTTTAAGACCAAAATAAACACATTGTAAAAATGTACATACCGAAGAAAAGCAAGCACAGTTAGAACTAATGCATATTAATAGTTCATTTCTGAACAAAAAATGTATTGAGCATTTTATAGAAATAAACCACACC
The DNA here is from genome assembly GCA_013400495.1 of Nicator chloris. Classification (NCBI taxonomy): domain Eukaryota; kingdom Metazoa; phylum Chordata; class Aves; order Passeriformes; family Pycnonotidae; genus Nicator; species Nicator chloris. Next base: position 30,581 of record WAAE01020356.1, on the reverse strand, counting down.
ATATCTGGGTTGTAAGTGCATCCTCTTTTTACAGAAAAAATCCAAATGGTAACAACTTAACTGTGAATATTCTCTCAGCAGATATTTCACTACCCGTGCAATAAAGTCACTACATCTTTCATTACAGCTATTTTGAAGTACTGTACTGACCTTTCTACCTCTGGCAGCAGACAGGGACTGCAGAATTTCTTTATTTCGTTCCCCAGACTGTTGATCAATGCAGATTATTTGACATCTGCTACATGGACCCACAACCTGAAATTTTAGTTAAAGAAAGTTCATGGCTGTTTATCAAAGCAGTACGGCATTGAACAGTACAAGCTTCCGACCATCATAATATCTTAAACACACACCTTTTGCATACTTTTCCTGTGGTTTGTCAAGCTTTCATTATGTAAAAGGTCAAGTCTGTTCACCTAATGTAGTAGGCCTACTCACAATAGTCTCACTGGAATTTTTAATTCACTTTTTTCTTTTCTTAAGGAAAACTTTCTCAGAGACAGAATCTGAGAAATACCAGACATTTACATATTTGTATTTCCTGATGGCTTCACTTCTTATGTGGGTTAGCAGGGCTGTTTGCCCAAAGAATTGAATACAAAATTAAGTCAATGCCTCAAGATTTAACCCAAGGAGGATTTTCTTGGGACTGTTTTAGTGCAGCTGAAATGCACAATATATTTCTTATATGAATGGCACTTTTAGACAGTCTGAATGTAAAATATTTAAATATACAAGTTTACCTAATCAGAAGAAATAATTCATCCTCTATCATCTGTTACAAATGATGTTAACATCATATGTAATTTATCCTAAAGTTAATTGTTGTTTGAATGAAAGTATGTTTTTAGGGGAAAAAAACCAACAGCCCTGCAACAAATTTCTTCTTAGAGCTTTAAAATGGAGAATACGACATATTGCACTTTCACTTAATACTGCATCCCTAACTTTAGCAAAGCTGTACATCACAGAAATTATCTCTTACCGTATCCCAGTATACCCTTTCTACTTTTGTAAAATGTGCCATAAATTTCAAATAGGGCAAATAATTAAACTGTACACTTCAAACATTTTATGTGCTGATCTGAAGTGATATTTCAGGTTTTTGAGATGCATCTAGACTGCTTGTATAACTCTTCAGTGTAATCATCAACACCAAACATCAGCTCTTTCAGAAAATAATTTTCCACAGCTCTTATTTTTTTTTTATTAGAAGAACAACAAGACAGAGAAGGAAATATCTTTTCTCTGTTTTATTTTGTTCTACAGCTTCTACCGTTTTTGTGGCATAAAGAAGCATTAACATAAATTCTACTGTTACTACATCAGTATCTGAAAAAGGACCTAGCAGAGATGGGAAAAGACAATGTAAATTGCATAAGCTTTTCTATTTTTGCCTTATATTCCTAAAGTATAGCAATGCCAGAAATAGGAATACCTTTTACTTTGTAGTTTTACATTAACTTATCAACAGGATCCTCAGCTGAACTCCCCAGTGTAACTCCAGCCTCCAACAAGCTATACACCACAGATTTTGTCCTTTGTGTTCCTCATTTCTTACTTACAGGAATTTTTCCTCAATTTTCTGTAACTCATATTGCAGCTTACTGATCAAAGTATACATAAGAAGACAGCAGATAATCAATATTTTCCACCCTTGCTGAAAAAGTTTCTTACAGCATGGTGACCAGAAAAAAAAAAAAAAGGAGTGATGCCTATCACACCATCTAGATTTGAGCTCAGTACTCCTGTCATTCACACTTAAATTATAATCTCTAGGAAAACAACGAATAAGCCACTTTCATATCCTAGGCAAAGCATCTTCAAATACATGTTTCATATATCTTGGCCAGACAATTCAGCAGAACACTCAATACACATGTCCATCATTCCCTTAGGTGTCATGTGTAGCTTTTACAGATTCTTTGTTAAGAGTTTCTCTCGAAAGAATGTATTTACAAGCAAGGCCTGACTCTTCAGAATTTTCCTTACTGTACAAAGGCCATTATGTTGTTAGCTATGATATGAAGCACGACATACCAAAAAACCCTCCCAGGCTAGAATTAGAAGCAGGCCTTGAGTGAAGACTAGGATAAGATGCATACAAGAGAGGGCAACAGACCATGACTGTTCACTCGAATTCATGTCCAGTCTTTTGGCAATCAGTTCCTTGATTTGCATATGTGAGGTTATGTTTGGGCTACTGTGCTTAACAGCAACAAGTATTCTCTGCTGACGTGCTGGCTAAATATCTGTTGCAAACTCTGCCTCAAAAAACCTGATTATTATTTGGTTCAGATAGATAAAGATAAGAAATGCAATGAATTATGAAATTCAATGAAAGCGTGGAGAAATATGGCAAAACCTCTTAAATATATTGAAGTATGTTTGTCACAGGACATGTCACTTTTTTTTGTTTACTCACTTCATAAATTTCACCTGCACAAAGTGTGTTGCCCATATTCTAGTCAAGCCTTGCAAAAATTGGTTTTTCTCCAGGAATCAAAATGCTTTGTGATACACTGGGGCATGGACAAGAGAGAAAAGGTCACACCTGGAATTGCAGAGCACCTATTGAAATCTCAGCCCACTCTTCCTCTTCAAAGGACTCTGGTGCACTGACGACAATGTTGGCACGGAAACGCCGGATCAATTCCTCTATTTCCAATGGCTCCTTCAATCTGTCTCACAGAGTTGACAGAGCAATAGAAGGAACAAAATCATTAACTAATTTTGCACTGGATGTTTCTGCTGTAAGTATCTGGTGGCTCATGTGATTAGCAAACGCTTCTCCAGAATAACCTGGACCAAGTTTTATTACAAAGACTATGGAAATGGCACAAGGTATTCAACTATAATATGTAACCTCTCAATTGTAATATGTAATCCTCTAGGCGGCTTCTTCAGAGGTGTAACCTGGAACTGTAGGTACAAAAACATGTAGACACATGATTGCAAATGAGAAAATTCCCAATTTGTTATCATATGTAAGGCTAATGGTAACAAATAAAAAGATCTTTTCAGTTAGTAATCACTTGACTTGTTAAATATTACAGAAACAGAAGCTTCCAGAACCAAAGACAAATAAAATTTTATTTTGTACATGCTGCAATGTCAGAAGGGACAAAACCATCAGTTGCTGAAGGTGAAAAAGGCCAGTAAAATAATTTTATTAGAGAATATATCCCTCATATTATTATTATTTGCCTTTGGGAGGCAGCAGATTGCACCAAACGATAGGTGTTTTAAAAAAAATTAATCTTTGTGTGGTGATATCTCCCCCTCTTTACAAGCATTTGAGCTGCCAGAGTGTAGATTTGTGTCAGTGTGGAGAATGTATATGAGACAGAAAGAGCAGCAGACTGCATACAAATATCAGAAATCTTGCTGCATCTTCAAAATGTCAATTCTTCACTCTTCTTCTAAAGGAGAACTGGAACAGTACCAGGAAAAAAAAAAAAAAAAAAAAAAAAAGAGACACTCTAAAATTTGCCAGAGGGTTCTCTCAGTGCCACTGTTAGTAGAGAAGAACACCTCTTTATACACCTCTGGAATAGCTGTTAAGGACATGAACCATTTTTGATACTCCATAAACTGTAGTCTGACAACTTTGGGATACAACATCCTATAGCAGAGGCAGAAACCTGGGTAAGCAGTGAAGAGAGGCATTTCTGTCCCGAAAAAGAAAGAAAGAAAAAAAAAGTAGTAAGCACATACAGTTTAAAATGTATTTTAGTTAGAGAAAAAAACATGCCAAATCAAAGTACAGGGAAAACTTCACATCAAGCAGTCTTGCCAGAGGAAGCCTGTTAGGTAAAAAGAGCTTGGTTTTATTTAAAACAGTCTGGATGATCTTCCCTAGCAGACAAAAGTGCATAAGGACAAACTGCCTGTGCAGACTTTCAGACAAACCACAGAAGCCCAGCTCCACCAAGCCCTGGTGTTCACAAGGGTTCCAGCAGCCTGAGGGTAGAAGGCGGGATGGGAAGCTGCAAGGCTACAGGTTTTCCCTCAAGATCCCACAGGTAATCCCATGGCTGAGACACAGTTTGTAATGAGTGCAGGAGGTGGGAGCCAAAAGGAAGGGTAGATTATGCCAGTGCTCATACCAACAAGGAGGAAAATAGCAGTTACTTGTGAACACGTTCAATTATGCTGCTGTGCTTCCCAGCTTTGCTGTGGGCTCTTGGAGCTTGGCTGCTGTGGAGCCTCTAGTTTTGAACGTGTTTTGCAAAATCTAAGTGCCTGCCACCCCAGCCTGTACTGGTGGGGGCAACAAAAGCCCAGTAACCTCAGAGCTGGGCCTGCAGTGTCCTGAGCCAGCTGATGAAAAAAACCTTCACGCTTATACTAACCCACCGCTTGCTCCTGAACTCAAAGACTGCAGTGTCCCTGCCTCTGATCTCTCTGCCTTCAACCTGCTTGGGCCCACGTCCAGAATACCTCACCTCTCTTGCACCTCCCCCAGCCCTCAGAAACGCTTATAATTACTTGGCAACATGTATCTGAGTAAATTTCCATTGTGTCTCCTCCCACAAAACATGCATTGGTTGGATGAAGTGGTAGGTACCTTCTTCCTGCAAACCCCAACACGGACCTGTTTTGAAAATCAGCTAATGTGCCAAAGTCAGCCTAGGTGCTTTGGATTTTCACAGCGGTGGACTCTGTCATGAAAATCAGCTAATGTGCCAAAGTCAGCCTAGGTGCTTTGGATTTTCACAGCGGTGGACTCTGTCATGAAGAATGCGTTGCCTATATTTAACAGGCAAACCTGAAAATTAATATTTATATCCTCAGGGTTACATTTCTAATGAGACTATTTGAATATTAGGCCAGGCCATAGGGATTTTCATGGAGGTGACCTGTAATGGAAACACCAAAGACACAAATGTCTGCAGGTACAGGTAGCCCTCCAACAGTATGCTGCATTCTAATTTTTAGTTGAATTGCTGTTTCTGTTTTAGATCACCTCCCAAGAGCCAAGCGCAAATTGGAAGACGAGTTTTTACTTGTGGAAAATACAAAGTGAAATAACAAAAACTTAACTGAAAATTGAAATTGTTTTGTAAAACTTAGCAGGTTTTCATTAAGCAAAAACAAAGCCACATGCCAAGAAGCTAAATAATACTTTCTAAAAACCCTCAAATATTAAAGACCCGTAAGTGCAGTTCTTGAAAGTACATCAGATAGTTCAATATTTGGAAAGTTCATACACCATGACTTAGTAACAGTGCAGAATGAGAATTTATTTCTCCAGCACCTGGAGAAGGCACTGCATGGCAAAACACATGGAAGGGAGGACACTTCCAACTCACACTGCAGAGTGGGAACCAAGATGCTTCTCAGTCACCATTGCGCATCTGGAGTCACATCTGGAGTTTCCTTTGAGGAAAGGGAGATTACAAGCCTAGTTGTGCTGGAAGATGTTAGGCATAAAATCAGTGTATCATCTGACACTGAATGTTTTACTGAAGTTCCTTGTTCTCCTTTGTCCTCACTTGCTGCTTCTTACTCTTCATCTTTGCACTCAGATCCCATATCTGGAAGGTTCCTCACTGAGTTTTATCATAGAAAAGGCCTATCCTGAGTAAGGGATGTCTGCAAGAAGTGCCCTCCCAAGGAGATGTAACCCAGCCAGTCAAGCCTCACAAGAAGGCATTAATTGTCACTGAGGAAGAGTAGCCAACACACTGAGAGATGGACTGATTCAAACCTTCTCTACCCACATTTCCCATGATAGTCTAAAATTGCCTGTCTTCTCCTAAAGAAGGAAAATCCTCAGACAATGCAAGCTCCAGTGGTCTTAGTGGTTTTAAGTCCTAGAAGCTATATACATATTCCCCTGCAGATATATAGATACATATATTCCTCTTCTACTCAAAGCAGGAATTTTCAGTGCAAGGAACATGTTTGGTGGGTGACTAAGAGGAGAGAAGATGACTCCTGGAAGAAGCAAGAGAGTTTTGAGAGACAGGAGAAGGGGGATCAGAGAAAAATACTGGGTGCCTGGGATGCAGACACATAATGCAGGCCCTGTGGGAAGATTTTTTGTGGAATTTGAACCTTTCCTAGTTATTTTCAAGAAACAAAAATTTCCTATGGCCAGTATATGAAAATTTGGTTGGTAAAGGGGTTGTTATCTTTGAACTATGGACTGACTCAGTGTTTCATTTGCTGCTTCCATCTCCCACTTTTGTATAAGTAAAGCCAAATGAAATTAAGAAATAAAATTATTCCAGTCCTGAAAATACTTTTGAAGTATTTCTCTTGTGCATATTTACTCTAAATCTTAATAATTCCCATGGGAGAGAAATGTTTCAGCCAGTAGCAAGACTGTATATTTTTAGCTGCCAGACAATTTATGTTGAGAAAACCTGTTTATCCTTGTTCTTCTCTCAAATAGAAGTTGGCTGGTTCTTGATAATATCTTTCAATCAAATCATTTGACAAAAATTTCATTTAAATTTTCCTAAAGATGATTGGTAGACAGACGATGCTCATGCTTTTAATCCAAATTTTCAGAAAAGAAATAATTAGTAATTATAGTAGTTTAGTAGCTATATATTTTTTGAATGTTGAAAAGTAACTATCTCTAAATTTCTACATAAAACATCTACATTGGCATCTTACGGCAAGATTCTGGAATCCAAGATCACAGAGATATTTGGAGACAGAAGCATCTTACCTTGCAGAAATGTGTTCTTTCAGCTGCAGAATGCTTGCTACATTTATAAGGAGGTATTGTGCTTCATTCACAAGAGAGAGTGAGATGTTTGTAGCAGGTAACACACCTAAAAAAAGAAACAATCCAACATTCCTAAAATGATAATGAAAATTAGTAATTTCACCTCATCTTTCCTTTGACTCGTTCTCATTGCTAGTTTATTCATTTGGTTCCAGGCACTAGGGAAATATTCCAAGGATGCCCTCAAACCTTCAAATGATAATGATGCAATGCAGTTAGAAACTGAGATAGAGTTGAGATTTTACCAAATTTGTAAAACAGTTTACAAGAGCAATATCTATGCATTTTCAATTCTCTTTCAATTTCAGTGCTCTTTCAATTATTTTTATGATGAAATTCAGTCTTTGAATAAATTCTTTGATTCTTAGATTCTTCATGATCATTTTTCCTAGTGGTCTTTGAGTTTCCAAACAAAATCATGGTCATGATGATAACTTCCCCCCCCATACTGGTGCATCTCTATATTTTCATCAAATTTAACAAGAAGAAGGGTAGCAAAAAGTCAGTTTGGGTTAATGACAAGATCAATACTGGATAACTCTTTCAGCCTTTATCAGGGTACCTATACACTCAGTGTGAAGTCCATGAGCTGGATGTTTGCATGAGAAATCACAAATATTTTTAGGAATGACAACATACCTTTTGTATTTTTCTGTTGTGACTTGCTTTTCACATCTGAACTTTGCCTTATCAAGCGACATGGACGACCAAGAAACGTAGAGAGCCAGCAAGCAATTCTTTCTCCACAGTCATACGTTTTTACCCTATTACAAGAAGAGAGGAAGTTTAAATTTGATTGCTCAAACATTAATTTGTGAAACAGAAGTCAAATTCTGAAGATGTCTATTCTGCTTCCTTCGATACAAAGTACAGAATCCATATTGTCTGATGAATATCTGATGTGAAGCTCTGCATGACTCTAACTCCCCATTTCCTCAGCTTTACTCTGTTCCTCTTGAAGTTGACTTTCACAAGATCTAATTTAGTTTAGGACAGAAAATTACTGTGGAATGAAGGATTAATCATAACGCTGAAGACACTGACTCTGAAGCACAATAAGTGGTTGCCCATATAACAATATTACAATACAGTATTATGAAAGTCACACTCTGGTCTGTACTGTTTACTAAAACCAGAGAGGAATGATCTGAGTTCAATTTAAGATTGCTCTGCTGTGTGTATTTTTTAATGATCCCATCAGGTACAATGATGTCACTTCTCTAATTTAATTCATGTTAGTGCAGACATTTAACATTAAAACATGGCTCCACTAACAGAGGCCAAGTATCTCGCTAAGATGATTTCCATTACTTGTAAAATGTCTAGTGAGTTATGCAAGCTGGCAAAAGAATTGCCTTCTTTACCTGGATGAAATCTTTCCTAGAGGGACTTTGAAATCACCTCTCTCAATCCAAGAATGCCACAGATCGGACCACTGGAAATTGGTCTGTTTGACATTAGATTCCTCAGCCCTGAGTAAACTTAATGTCAATCTTCCAAAATCCAGGCATGTAGTTTAAATCAGTTCTCTGGGTTTCACTCACAGAAAATGGAAAGAAGCAAGTAGTTCCCATCTATATTAGACGTCAGGATGGGCTGACTCTCATGACTCTCACTGTGGGAATGTTCAACTCTCTATTGACTACATAAGGAGATTTGACTGTCACCTAACTTTAAATGTAAGAGGAATGTAAATTCTTATGCTGATCTGGGGAGGACTCCCGTAGCAAGGACAGTGAAGTAGTCATATTCCTATGCTCACCTTGATGTCATACCCAGCCAAAGAAGTTGATCTGCATGGAAAACATCTGCTTTATGAAACAAGAAAACAGCTACTTGCAGCAAAAGGTGCTAAGCCCCAGGATTGAGAGGAAGTGTCTTGGCTTTACAAAATGCTCTGCAGGGTTTAACTGAATTACACAGGTACAAAGCCAGCAGAAATGAAACCAAGGAGATTTTATAATCCTGCATGGATCAGGGATCTCTTCAGTGCTTGTTCTGAACTTTGAATTATGGTGCAGCTCTGCATCCCTCTCCTCACTCAGAGTGGACAGATGTCAATCACAGCTGCGTCTAGCCCATGATGCCCTAGACCTGCAATGGTATTCTGGTATGAGCACGAGATGCAGGCACTGTGTCAAGAAGGAGGCCAAAAGGTGAGTGTCCAGATGAGATTCCACAGCCTGAACTGTGCCCTTGCCTGCCACTGTGTTAGGGAGAAGGTTGTTAATGAGAACACATGAATCTTCCATGATAACAGTGCAGGTGAAACAAATTCCCCCAGTACTTTTTTTCCACCTTCACAGGGGTACTAGGGGTATTTAAAATCTCTCCTGAGGCCATTGCCTCTGGCAGCCTGTTGGAAATTAATGTTGTATAAATTAGGAAGAAAATTATGCCCTTTTTTTATACACTTATTGAGTGACAGCGGCTGAGTTAGAGATTCACCATATAGATATACCATTCTTGGTATTTCATCAAATGTCACTGTGTAGTTTTTGCATTCCAAGACTCCAGTGTTTTCAAATTGCTTTCCCTTATTGTCAGACCATTTTCTGAGCAAGTACTATCATCTCTTCAAGGTCTTAGTCAAAGTCATTCTGTTGTAGCTCAATTCTACTTGTTTTCTGCTTGTGTTTATTTTTGTGGAGTATAACTTTACATCTGTCAGCATTACATTTCATTGGGCACATGTCAGGCAATTTATAAAGGAGAGCCTATTTCTCTCTGATTTCACTTGCTGTTTGCCCTGAGTTTCCCACTCATCTTTCTATTATGTCATTTAGCTTCAGTGTGTTACAACTGGTCCCTCTAGCAGGGTAATTTACAGAACAAGAAACAAGGACAGATGAAGTCTGAATATTGATCCCACGGGATATGATACAACGGGCTCAGTTCACCTTGTTCTTAACTACATTTTTGTCTTCTACCACTGCTACACCTCCCTTGATCTCTTTGATACTGCAACCTGTCAAAGAGGAGGCTGTGTCCCTGCTTATTTCAGTAGAGCAGCAACCTTGAGCACTTAGGGTCTTCTACAACATCAATCCTGTCAGCATTAGCTTCTACTTTAATCTGTCCACTGTTAGACATTGTACCAGAAAGCCACATCCCTCTGATGTGAGCAGCACATGCTGATGGACAGCCCCTGCTGGGATGAAGGCCAATGCTGATGAATTGCTTCAGAAGGGAAATTGGGCTCATTAAACTTCCGTGGCTGCTGCAAAATTAAACTTCCTCACATGACTGCTTGCAGATTCCACATCATGTACTTTTCTCGGTTATCTCAGTCTAAATTCAGAGTAAACCAACACAACCAGATGAAATAACAGCATCAGAGCACAGAATTAATAAATAGAAAATACATGGACTAGGAATTTCCTTTGAATAAAAGCCTTTTAACAAAGACTTTTGGTCCCACTGCTCACCTTAGACACTTTGCAGAAAAGACCCCAGACCACAAATCACCTCCTGTCCTCTTGCAGAGCACTGCTTTCCTCATTATTTTCAGCCCTGGAGGCTCTTCTGCTGAAACACTGGAAACTGGCATCAATTGCTATAGGATCTTTGAGCAGTTTCAGAGCCTCATGAATGTTGTTCACTCATCCTGCCTTACTTCCTGACTTGTTTATTTGCTAGTCACAGTCCACTCCATGCAATTTGCTTTCATATCCTCTTTCTTATTCATTCAGTCCTTTCCTTCCTCTTCAGAACTCCAAGAAGTTTTCCATGAAAACTTCCAATTTGATACAATAAAAATGACACAGTCAGTTACATGAAAGAGAAGCTACAATAAACAGTATGGCAACAATTTTTATGCACACAGAGAGGAAGATAACTCAGGCTGTTTTACAGCCTGTAATAGATGGGCTTACCATGGGGAGGCTAGGGATGAGTCAACACTAAGGGAAGTGGGACAGATGGTTAAAACAAATGACTCTTGGGTGGATTCCACTACCTGAGGAAAATACAGTTCTGAGGAAAAGATCCTCTTTATCATCTGAATAGCTAGTAGAAAAGAAGGAGAAGATAATTTTCTGCATGGCTCCATGGGGAAATTACCAGGTCTTCTGCTGGTTTGTTTATGTGTTACTGGGAGAAGCAAACGTAGAGGGTTACAAAGAATCAGTATACCTTCGTGAAAGGAAGACATAAATCTTTAAGTGGCTCTTTTAGTTGGATTTACCAAGAGACTCATTGAAAAGAAACATAGTAGATAATGCAAATGTACTTTAGGAAGGCACTTGATACACTGCCACTCAGAAACCTTAATGAGATTGCGGGAAGTTCTTAGAAAATATGATTAATAAACACTTAAGTTTATGGATAGGAAATAAATTTATTCATAATGCTATATTCACTGAAGTAGTATGTGTCTTGATTAGAATTAATGTTATTTAACTTACATACCTGCAGTCACAATTGTTAAGGGGACACTGAACAACGTGGGTGGTCAAAACAAAATTAAAAAGGGTTGTAAATATGGAAAGCTGTTTATAACTTTAGAAGGTTCTAGCGATTTTAAATCCATGCAGTATTAAATGGGCAAAGCTGCCAGCATCATCACTATTAAATGGGGGAACTGAATTTAAGTCCTGCTGAGACCCCTTGGCATTTGGAGGTAACTGGGGATTTTCTCCTTTCCTCATGCTTGGACCAACTAAAAAAAAGATCTCACTCATTCAAGTGAGGGCTAAGTCACTTTATGGTACATTCGTTCCTCTAATTTTTAAATTTTTTTACTGTTTTCTATCAGACATGCTGGGCATGCCATCTTACTTATTTAAATAGGACCACTCTCCTGGTCCACTAATCATTCATTGCTTTCCAGCATTTTTTCAAGGACTTCTGTTTGTGTGCACATCTGTTCACATCCTGAGTGTCACTAGAATGATTGTCAGCTCCAGTGCCTCTCTGCTCTCACTTACCTGTGTGAACAGACTTTACTCTCACAGATCACAGCCTCTTTGCCAGTATTGTCTTCTAGTGCCACAGATATTGGGTCCATGCCTAGGTGGGCAGAGAGCAAGTCATATTTAAATAAAAAAAATATGAAGAATGATAGGATCATGAAAAACGTTCTTATTTTTGCTCCTTTTCACAGTCACAGCTGCCTCACAAACAGCACTTTTTTTTTTTTTTGCCAGAATTATATTCTCTGCCAGCAGGTGGCTCCAAATGATAAAACAAAGCGCAAAGGCAGCAGAGGACCTTGGTACTCAAAGCATATTTAAAAAATACACAATTTCAGCTTTGAGTAACTTCCTTCTCTGTTTATCTCAGGCAATAAAACTGGCAAGAATTATGGCCTCAGCCACTGTTTCTGTTGAAAGGATGGTTCCTCTGACAACTCAGGAGATGATGTTAAACAGTGTCATGTTGGAGTAGAGGGATTGGGTGATCTGAAAGATGGAGGAGGGGGGAAGACAAAAAGAGACAGAGTCTGTTAAACTTATATATACATATGTATATACTGTGAGATAAAACGACAATAATTTAAAGACAAAATGTATGGAAAACTGCAAATGAGACAATTATTCCCATCTATTCATCTCCAAGCTTAAACCAGCTGAGGATTCCCTGGTAATGATCTATCTTAACAACTTCTCCCACATTTTTCTCATCTTGAGCAGAATAAGCCAAAGAGATGGAAAGGGCACTGTAGTTTCCTAGAACCAAAAAGAAAAGCTGTAATACTTTTCTTTCTGTTAATTGGAAACAATAATCTTAAATGAAGAACAAAGTGTTTTACTATGTGGCTAAAATGAATCCAGCTTTTCCATTATACTGCAACATATATTAACCAAGACTCTTGACCATCCCCATTTCCCAAAATTATAACCACACATTTTGATATAATATTGTAAAACAAATAAGAATCATGCTCTACCAGCCCTGTGATATGGTGAAATCAAGTTGGCTTATTTTCTTCTGAAGAATAATGAAATGTAGTTCAGATTCATTAGAACATAAGTATCAACTCTGTTTCATGCATGTTTTTCAAAATAGAAAGTGGTCTACTTTGGTTAATTATGTTAGTATACATAATAAGTGAAGACAGGGGGAAAAGTTGTGTTCACTTAGGAAAATAATACATGTAATAAATGCTTTGAACTACCCTGTAACAACTTGATGTTATAATCTTATCGACTAGAACTCTTGGACTGAAGCAATTAAACATTAGCATCATTCCTTCTGGAAAAGAAGAGTTTGAAATATTTCATCCTGCATGCACTCTTAACTGTTATATCTTTCAAATACTTTCTAAGAAATATATACAAAATTTCTTAAAATTTGATCTTGGGGCTTTAGAAAGGCTTTTATACACCAGCAAGTGTATCACATTTTTATTGAATAGTATACATTTTACAGTGATGTTTAGGTCAGTTAAACATTGTTAATTACAATTTTATTGTATCTTTAAGGCAAAAAAATAAAGTAGAATATTGCCAGTTACTAAAATGTAAAAGCTGTCATTCTGCTGGTCATTTGCTTGATAATAAAATTCACAGATGTGCTCACAGTATTAATATAAAAAAATTCTATCGTTATAGCTCCTATTTTCAGTCAATGAGGAAAATTAGAGATCTGTTATTTCAATAGACTGAAATATAAACCATTCATGTATATTCTTTCATCAGTGTATGCACTTAATTCCCATTATTTTTATTGGCAGCAACACATGACTATTTGAAGGCACAATAAACTTCATAAAGTGCAATTAGCTGCTCAGTTTTGCTAGCACTTTCTACTCCAATATTTTAAAGTGCCTCCTTGTCACTCAGAATTTCTCCCACTGTGCAGTGACAAACTAATGTCTAACTTGCCAGAGTAATGCTGATTGTTAGCTAAAATGGAAAGAGAGAAATTAGTCTTCTCCAGAAATATATTCTCACCCAAATTCTGTTTGGCTACACATTTGTGTAGGTCAGGAACAAGTGCAATGTAATCTGTGCTCCCACGTATTTGATGGAGGAGGACAAGGAGATTTCCCTTGATTCTCACTCAAGTAAGAGGATTTCTGGAAATGAAGGCACTTGCTCCTGTCCACCTTTATGTTACTGGGAGCTAGACCTCTAATAACTTCAGTCAAGACACAAAAAGTTGGTTGTCTCCATGGGGGATGATTTAGAGTTAGGTACACTGATTTTCTCAAAGTGGATTCTGTGATAGCAAGGCTTTTTCACACTCTTAACATTAAACAAAATAGGAAAAAATCACATAGCCTAAAAAAATAATTCTGACAAAATTAACAAATGCAGTTTCTCAAAATTAGCATCGCACTCTCTCTGCTGAAGAAAAGCACAGCCAGGGAGAGAATACTCACAAGCCCTTCCTCTCCCTCTGCTCTCACTTAACCCCTTTGTCAGAGATCCGGGAAATACCTGGGGCTCCCCAGCTGCCGTGCAAGCCAAGTAATTTTGCAGGCATGCCAGGCACAGATCCTAAGCCTGCTTTGGGCTCGTGTGGAGCCCCCTCTGCCATCCTGGTTACCCACAGAGGTGGCAGGATTGCACAGCCGGGTCGGTCAGACAGCCGGTTCTGCCCATCCACAGCTGCGGCTATGGAGACCCCCAACATGCAAGGGTTAAAGAACAACCCTGAAAGGGTGTCTCAGCGCATGGAGAATTCAACAAAAGGTGTTAAAGCAGTTCCAGTCACACTAAATCATGCTGACAAATTTTTCTGGGACAGAGAAGACAGAGAATGTTAAAGAAAATAGCCATAAACAAATTTTTTGCTAATGAAAAGTTCTAGAGGGACAGGAAAGCATATGGCTGGAGGGGAAGAGAGAACAGACTCATTATGTTTTAAAAGTGGCACAGATAAAGTCTTCACCATAATCTACTAGTGTAACAGCAAAAGAATGCTGTATACCTCAGCTAGGCGGGATGCGGCCCACTCGGCTTCAGGCACTTCCCAGGGGCGCCTATTCCAGCAGCACAGTTGCCGTAGGCTCTCTCCTTTGGAGAGAGGCGCCTGCAGCCGGCAAAGCGCGCTCTGGGCGGAGATGTGCGCCACAGCCTCTCCCACAGCCAGCAAAGCGCAGGTGGCAGCGGCACTGGCAGAGCAAACGCCGTGGTTACAGCTCCTTGCAGAGGGCAGGCAGCCGGCCCGACGGCACTGCCTGTCCCCGCTCAGCTGCGGCCACGGCAGAAATGGACAGAACAGAGAAACTGAGCACAGGGACTGAGAGGGCAGCGGGAGGAGAGACGGAGGAAACAAAACTCCTCTTGGAAAGATGCATGCTGCTGTGGCTGAGGAGGGCAGTTTGGGTGGGTGGCCTTCCCTGTGGATGAAGGAGCAAAGCAGGAAGGGACCTGGAGGTGGATGCTATAGCTAGGCAGCAGGCCACGAGGTATGGATCTGAAATAACAGCAGCAGCCGACACTGGCAGTGACGTTCTGAGCTTCAGAACAACCAGCCTGGCTTGTTTGAAATGATGCCTTAAGTTTAGCTTTCATGTGTTTCAGATTCTGTGCTGCCTAGGGGTGTAGTTCTGAGCCTCATATTATGTGTAAGCTCTCTTCACAGAGTGGTTAGACAAAACAACTCCTTTTCCTGCTGAAGACCAAGGACAATGAGTACAAGTTTCAGGCCCAAAAGCATAAACAATGAGGGAATGAGGAGAAAAATAAGAAGGATGAGACTTCACAACCTGAAGCTGTAATTGGACAATTAAACCTCAGTGTGCAAATGGACCAAAACTTACATTAAAGTGTAAGACCTCATGACCGTTCATGCATTTTGTGGCCATTTTAAGTTCACCTTGTGTGTAGCCCTGGTCAGGCTCTTGTCCTGCCCAAGGTGTACCCTTAAAGGCCTTTCAATAAACATCTACCTTATTCTCTAGCTCTGTCCAGTCTCTGTTCCAGTCAGCCTTCCCAAGGCATCAAACTGAGTTCCACTGCTCCCCACCACATGGATCACTGCTCACATGCAGCATTCAGCTCCAGGTCCTACATTTGCAACCGACTACAGACAGGCTGGAGGAGTGGTGACAAAAGCAGCAGGGATTAATGTGGGATTTTCAAGGAAAGACTCAATTTATTAAATTAAATTTGTCTGCCATGAAATTATTCAAGTGGAAGATGTAACACTGGCCCATGTTTGTGAACGGATAAAAGAAAAAAATTAAAAATTTAACACCAACAAACAAATAACGGTTTTAGATAGCAGATAAGAAGAAAGAAAACATAATAAATATTGGAACAACTTCCTACAGATTTATCTGCTCAGTCTAACCCTGCTGGTTTGTGTGTGCTCCTGTCATTGTTCCATCTTAGGAGCAGCGAGCTCTGGAATAGACTCCTCAAGGAAAAGAGAGCCATTATCTCACCATCAAGAATTTAAAAAAATGGCACAGGTTGCAAGAACACCATGAGAGTAAAAAACAACAGGACCGCTAGAAAAGAGGGCCCAGATCACCTCATGGGCTACGATTTTGGTAGCTAGAGTCATTATACAAAGAATAAAATGACTCCATTCTTACACACTGGCTGTACCAAGGCAGTCCGTAAACAAATGACAGACATTCCTGTTAGAGTACACTGATCAATTACTTTTGGGTAGAAAAATGATCAGTAGACTTGGACAATCACTTCTGCGTGGAAATGGTTCTCACTTTCATGGGAAGGAAGGCAAATGACAGTGAAAATTCCAAAAGACACTCAGGAAAATGTAGAATTTAAAGGCAAATTTCACCCTGGCACTAACTGTGGCAAGAAATTGTAAATCTCAGTGTGAAATGGGTGCCTTGGCTGTCATTTTTGTCTGAGAAAACTTCCTCCTGACTCCCTGAAGTATGTCAGGGGTTACTGACAGGTGTTATTGACAGGTGAACATAATAATGGGTATGTACTTGTCTGAACAAGTGCTAGCATGGAAGAAAAATGAAGAACAGACTCAGAATGGTCAGGGAGATGGTAAGGAAATAAATCTCTAGAAATAATTAGTTCTGAAGCACTTGGTAATTTATAAGTTGTGGGAGAAGGCTGTCTGTGCACCTGTACTACAGAAATTTGAGGCGCAAGGTCCTCCACATAGAACTGAAATGAATGAATGATAGATTTTCAAAGAAATAGTATGGAAGACAGGGAGGAGAGCAGCAGTGTATGTGCCAGTGAGCAAGTCTGGAATCCCTAGGAAGAGAGTAGATTGTGTTTGGGATTGGAAACACAGACACTTGCACATGATTAGTGGAAGTATCAAAATGTACATTTGAGAAACCTGTTTGAGACAGGAAAAGAATCAATGGGTCAGATTTAATTCTGTGGAGAGTGCTCAGACAGTTGGAGATGACAACAACTCTAATGTACACACAGAAAGGAGACTGTGGTTACAGATCCACTTGTGGATTTCTAATAAAGGGTGAAAAATCTGAAGATAGGTTCCCTTGTTTTGCTCTAGCTGCTGCAAATGTGGGCACATATATTATTAACGGTTAAGACATATGGGCTGAGTAAATGTTGGACCCCAGGGAAATGATGAACACCATTCATGCAAACTCAGCATTAGTAATGACTTTTCTGGAATTCAAACCTATTCCAGTGTTCAGTGGCAATGGCAACCTAAGAAAATAAATAATTTTCACCCCTGAGTAGCAAAGGGCTTTCTATAACACTTTACACTTTTTTTTTCCTTTTTTTTTTTTTCCTCAGTAGCAAAGAAAAAGGATTTTAATAATTCCCAGGAAGCTCAAACATCATGAAATATTTGCCTGCTAGTGCAAGTATTTAACTGAGTTAAATAATGTCTGGTCCTTATTTTAATTCATACTAATTTACACTGAAGACTCTACCCCTCTAATCCCGCAGATGGAAAGAGGAAGAGAGATACAAAATGGGAGGGTTTTTGGCCAGGGTGTTTAATCTTAGACTTCTATTCCTTTACCTTTGTAGCATTAGCAATCCTTTCAGGCTATGGGACTTCATGCTATGGAGAGACACTGGTCAGTAAGTTTCCATATCTGTCTGCTCTTTTCTCCACCCTGGAGCATTCACTTTACGAGTGCACATAGAGAGTCACTGTCTGTGCTCTGCCTACCCCAACAATAAGTTAGGAAGCCCCCCAGGGCTGCATGTAGTAGGTTGGGCTTTCATTGCCCACAGCTGGCACAGAACTTGTCCCCAAAGACACAAGTAAGCCTGCACAGCATTCAGTACTTTGGTGGGAGCACACAGGTGTCCCTGCCTACAAGTCTGACACCAATAAAGAAGGGAAGGAAAGGATATTGTTTACTAACCTTCTGCCTGAACGACCAAAATTTTTTGCTTCAGATCAATTGAGGGATTCACAAGACACAACCTTGGCTCCTGCTTCTGAGTCAAGCAGACTCCATTCTGGTTTACAACCATCCAGTTTCGGTCATACAGCAAACCCTGGTTTCCCACTGGCCATTCTGTAACCTGGGAAAGCATTAGGAGGGGGTACAAGGGTTTAAAAAATGTTAGCTGCATTAGTAGATTCAAGCTGAAAAGAAAAGAGAGGGAAAAGAATCCATTAAAGAAACTTGTTGAAATCAGGAAAACTTATGCAAACCAATGTCAGCTTTTTATAAGAGAAACCTTAATTGCAAATCAAAGATAAAGATATCACTGCACAAAGCTGACAAAAAAACCCCAGATTAATCTAAGTTGTTATATCATTATCTTACAGTTTAACAGAACTATAAGAATAAACACTCTCCAGAACACTCTGAAAACTGTCCTCAGTTTTATACTCATCCATTTTTAGGACCTATTGCCCCAGAAATTTTATTTTAACTTACAAAGTGCAGAAATTTTATGGAAATTTTATGAATTAAGGCAAAACCAAACAACAGAAAGCAGGAAAGCTGTGAAATTCAAGATTCTGAAAAAACCTGTTTTTCATAAAATGGGACCACTTTATTAATCAATCCATTTGAGAAAATCTCCTCCATTGAAGTTTCTGGTTTAGCTGGGAGAAGAATAGTTTCTTTAGATTCCTTTGCAATGAAACACATTGTCATCTTTGCTATCTGTTCTTCCATTACTTCTGTAATAGTCTTTACATTCAATAGCCCATACAAGCATATTGTCCTTGCTTTCACATACATTTTTCTGGTGAAAAGAACATCTGTTTCTGATGCTACACAGATGGTAATCTTGAAATCCAAAAAGAGAGCAATTTTAGTAATGCCTTTGGGTGACATTAATATCTGCTTTCTTCTCCAGAATGTTAAAATATTAATACCATTCTTGTAATATAAAGCTGGCCACTAACTCCTCAGCTCACGTATGCTTTCTAGTCACAGCTGAATATGGAGAAAAGTTTACAGCTGAACCTCATTGAATTCTTATAGAAAAGCTGAGTACATCTCACATGAATTAGCCAACAAAAGACTTCAGCAAAAAACTATTGAGTAAAAGATAAGTCAAGCACAGCCTGATGCTATGAAGAATAGCATGTCTGGAAGCACTGGCTAGATTAATCAAGAATCACATTTTTGTTTATCATGTGATTGACCCAAAACTTGGCAGAACCTAAAATATCTCATTCTTATAAACTTTTCCTGTTTTTATAAAAGCCTGCAGCAGCAGTTTGGCACTGACAGCTTGACCATAGAAAGTTAAGGGCAGGCATGCTAGAACCAAAAATTTAAAGCATCAAAGCTGAACTCAAAATAATTTCACCACAGTGCTACCAACTATACTGAATACAGAAAATGGGGAAAAAAAAAAAAAGGAGAAGAAATGTGTTCTATCAACCCACTTGATTTAAAATATTATTTGGTAATTTTTTTAATGCAAGTCTGGATGAAAAATTCAGTGATAAATAGAAATTTAGGTTTGACAGTGTCATCTGAAATTATGCTATCCAAGTACCTCAAACTGTCAGCACCTCAGTTATATGTGAACCTTTTCCTGTCTTTTTTAGGAGAGGAATCATAGCCCAAAGACTGCAATATCAGCTGAAGAACATACTTTTGTTATTAGTGGAAATTATTCTTTGGAGAGACCAGCATTTTTGGTTATCCTGTATAATTAGACTACAAAATGCGTTTGAACAGCTGGTGATCATCTGAGAGCTGCAAGAATTTCCTGCTAACAAATCTCCCTTCCAAAAAAGATCATTAATTGGTAACATATCCTCCCATGAATCCAACAGATCTTTACAGGATTTGTAAGATATAGAAAGCAGAATAAACTAAGAAAGCAGAAAAGTAGAAAAAGAGCACAAAGTTTCCCAGTTCCGTATTGCAACATTCAGTTCTTTTCGTTCCACTTCAGGACAGCAATCCTATTCAGGAAATAGCTTAAGCATTTGCTTACCCTTCACTGAAGGCAAGAGGTTTTATGAGCAAAACAAAACCTCTCTTTAATCAGAGCTTTAGGTAGTTCTTACATGCTGACAGGCATTAAAGGGTAAGCCCATATAACTAGCTAGCAAGATATTTGGAATAATCAACACCTTCCACTCAAGATACCTCTGACAGGTCCAAAATAATGGCAACTAACTCCATACTTCACTCCCACCACAAATGTGATGCAGCACATGGCTACAGGTCCCCCTTGTTCTGGCTATTTGCCATTGTAGTGAGAGTCACATGTGCCCTGCAGTGAGTCCCTGTCCTGTCATGGATGTCCTCTGTGCACTGTCAAGGGCCCAACTCCCTCTCCACTTTTCAGCTCACTGTGTTACACATGTTGCTAGGACCCTGATAAAGAAAGTTGCAATAAGAAAACAACCGTGCCCTGCCTTGGCTGGAGAGTCACAGACGGCTCTGAACTGCCAGAGCTGGTTTGCTGCTAATACTGACACTGGAGATGAGCACATCTCACATGCATTTCTTCTCTCAGCACTTAGGCCTGTGGCCTGTGCAGAGCATACCCTGCCCTTATTTCAAAGGGGCTGAAGGGATTGTTAAATAAAGTGAAACAGAGCAGGTGACCAGATGTGGCAGTGAGCAGTAATGCATTATAGAGCCTGTAACGTGACTCCCTGCATGATTGCCTGCTCATCTCTGGCTATCTCTGGCTACTGGGACAAATTAAAAGTGGGAGGACAGAAGGAAAGCAGGGAGAGCATGGTTTTACTGATAGATACCAGCACACACCTTCATTCCAAGCATGGCAGGTGATGATGCGTCCCAGGATTATTCAATGTAAGGTCTTGTCACAAGGATCATGGCATAATACAGCCAGTACTTGGTATTATCCCATCTGCTTTAGTCCATCTTTTCTTATCACAAAATAAAAATACCCACTGCAAAAATGTGGGGTTGTTTGGTTTTTTCTTTATTTGAGAATTTTCTGTAAAAAATTTTGGGCTATATTTCTCCCATAGTTCACAGTGATGTCATCATGAAGGCTAACACAGTTTTTGAACACATTAAAGGAATCACTGAAAAGGCTTTAAATTATCTAAGTTTAAAAATATTAGTGGTCTTACATATAATTTATCCACTGATCACTAGGAATTTGCATTGTATTTTAAATTAAAAGCTAGTTTGTCTTCTCTGTTGAGATGCAATTTTTTATACTCTGAATCTACTTCAAGAATAATAAAGTTATTAATTAGTTATTAGTTTAAATTCTTAACCTCTTTCACTGGGCACATGGCATTATATAATTATGCAAAAGTCATCAACATGAGAGATGTTCCTGTTTAAAAATGGATGTTTAAACACATTTTTATGTTGGAAAAAAGAAAGTGGTCTGGGGTAGAGGTTACTCCTCTGCTTTTCTCCATATAATAAAATAATTGTAGGGAAAAGAAAACACATTTGAGAAGTTGAGTTAGAAAATTCTGCCCTCTGCTTTCTGCACCATGTGTACAAAATCCATGGGACAACAGTAGCCAGGAATACTCCATAAAATTCTCCAGAAACCACTCAACCTGCAGCGAGCTGACAATCTCCATGCCAAGTTTCATCCTCCCAGCTGCCAAAGCACTCTGCACTCTCATTTTCTCTGGAGG
Organism: Nicator chloris; assembly: GCA_013400495.1. Classification (NCBI taxonomy): domain Eukaryota; kingdom Metazoa; phylum Chordata; class Aves; order Passeriformes; family Pycnonotidae; genus Nicator; species Nicator chloris. The sequence goes on along the minus strand of WAAE01020356.1, from coordinate 8,893 downwards.
TCAAGAACCTCTCATATTAAACCACTTAGAACAGAACAGAGAATCAGAGTTTAGGAGAGGAGGAGATTATGTGACTCTAAAGAGAAGATCAAACAGCTGTGAGTTTGCACTCACATCCGCCTCAAGTTTGTCCTCCTGCCACTAATCATCTATCCTGCAACCAGCAAGTCTGTGGGCAGATTTCACTGGCAGATGGGATGAGTCCTGCACACAGTTAGCTGGAATTTTCCACTGCACATATTTTTTTAGAAAATCTCAAGTGATCATATCGTTAAAATAAACTCTAGCTACTACACATGCTAAAGATTTGACCTCCCATACCAGCGGGAGACCTGCACTTGAACCTACAAATCTATGAGCTTCTGATCTCAAGTATCAAAGTATAACAAAGTGAATGAATTTACTACAGCTCAGATTTTGGACCACTTTTACCTTTTCACATCAGCTAGCTGCGAGTTACCCTATAACTGATAAACATGGAGATCAGATTTTTAATTAGGAAAATACTGTTCTTAATTTCCAGCAACTACAAAGCATCCAAAGTTATTTTAGATTAAAAACAAGACACTGAATTTCAATTCTTGGATTCCAATCAAAGACTAACGCTACATGATGACTACTTCAGAAGTTTATGTGTTTCCTGAAGTAAGGAGATAATATAATGTTAAGTGTGAAGTTTGTATTAAAAAAAACCACTAAACAAATGGCAAAAGAATAGTTTTGCATATGATTCAGTCTTTTCAAGATAAAGCCCAGAGATTCTGGTATGATGAATATTTTAGAAGACAAAATGATTTTCAGGATTTGATTCAATTTAATTGTGGTAAGCTTTCTTCTCTAGCATCTCTTGCTTCAAACTCCAGTTTGAAAACATACATTGTTTTCCTGTTTCAAGGTGATACAGGCTGAAGCTGCAGTAATGACAGATAAAAACATATATATAGATCCATGTTGGAGGGTAGTGCACTCTGCAGTGTCTGGGTCCTGGCAGCCATGGCCTTCTATTCTACTCTTATTCATTGGGAAGAGACTAAGCCACTTGGTGATTTAGAATGGGATTAATTGAGTTTTAAAGTTCATTTTACAAATGGTGGTCTGTAAGATGGCTTTTTTATCTCTTGTATAAGCAGACAGTGACATTGGCAGGTCTTTCATGGGCTGGTTATAAATGTATGATAGGTCTAGAAGTGCCAGTCAGACTTTTGGGGAGAAAAAACATGAAGAATACCTGGTGGACAGGAAGGAGGTCACAAAAGCAAACATTTTTTTGCAGGGATTTACTTCAATATAAAAAATCCATCAAAATAAAAATACTCTTTTGACTTCAACTCCTGGCCTGCTCTCCCAATGCAGTGAAAGTCCTTTCCTAGTGGATTTGTTAGGTCAACTTCCACTGTTCTTTCATATACACTCATGTACCTTCTATAAACCACATGGAAACCATGTGGAAATGCACAAAAAATACTTTTTAAGTAGAGGTGAAGAGCTAAATGTTCTTTATAGTGAAATTCCAGTCCCTTCCAATACCATACACTAAATCCAGTACTTAGTTAATTTTCTGTTACTCTTTGGCAATACAGGCTCTGACAGTGCTTAGATTACAGGGCTCTAATGTGGCTGAGGCTTTGTCATAAAAAAATCAAAACAGACTTCAAAAATTACTCTACACATGCAAAATTAAACCTCATAATGTAGTTGCAGCTTTTATATCTCTTTTTAAATTATTCAGATCAGCTAGTGTTAGCTGCACAATCTAAGTTGCCTTTCATTGACTGCCTCTTGCAGTCAATGAAAAGAAACAGAAATATCCAGGAAAATTTATTTCTCCTACTGCAGATGCCTATTTTATGCTACAATGAATAAGCAGGTACCCATCTCTCACTGCTTACAGAACAATGTTGAACTGCAGAGGTGGAAGCTGAGGTAAGATGAGCCCTGTTTTCACTCTGGGCCCATTAACACATGCCTGGCACAAGCACTAGGCATGAGGCATGGAGATTTCCCCCCTCCACCTAGAATCGCAGCCCTGCCTGCCGGGGAGTACCAGGTTTGCACGGATTTATCACCTAAAGCTGTTTCCCCTCACAGAGCTGGAAGAGGAGAAACCCGGCTCAGCTTGTGGGGAAACATAAGCTTTCTTTCATGCTGATGTATCTCTTACCTGCTCCTGGGCACAATCACGTCAAAGCCTTCCTAGTGCTGAATGTTGTGGCATGGATCTCACAACACCAGCCTGCATGTCAAAAATAGAGCTTAACTCCAAAGGTGCACGAATACTGCCAATGTATTTCAGCAGCTTCTATACTGGCCTTCTGTAATACCGCTATGAAAACAGCAACACTTCAACAAAGGCTAAAAAATTTTCACATTAAATGGGCAATTAATTTGATTTTCTAAACAGTCTGATCTAGAGGGAGGTTAATAAGGGGTGGAAATTGTTTGTTCAGATCTCATTTAATGCTCAGGATTGTTCCTCTGAATTAAAGACATCATAAGCTAACCCAAATTTAAAAATACAGCTGTTTTGTTGATCATTTAATAGTGTTTAATTGCCCAACCTCTCTGTGCTGAGAAAGAAAAAAACCAAAACATGATCAAATCAGCTGAGAAGCCCTATTTGAAATGCAAGGGATTCGTCACTGGATTTGACCCCAATTTTCTCTCAGATGTGAGACACTGACCTACACCAGTAAGTTTTCGTAGGGAAAGTTGTACCATTATTGACATTCATTAAATCCCTTCCCAGTATGGTACTAAGCAGAGTGACATTCCAGGTCATGTGTGGGCCATACACCTATTTCATCATGCATTATTGAAAAAAAAAAAGTCACAGCTAAGGTGATGATATTATTAACTTGGTAAAAAAGCAATTAAAATCTTCAAAGAGTGAACTTTCAAATAGCACAGCAACACTTAAATGTCATATTTCTGTTGCAAATGTATTTTTAATGATAACATTTCTTTGTAATGTAAATCAGCCGCCTCTCAATTATTACATTTTAATCAAGTTATTTCTCAGTTGCTGCCTACCCATCAATGCCTACAAGTCCATCACATGTCATTCTGCAAAAGCATACTAATTACTTGATTACATTTTGGTCAAGTTTTGCAAATCCAACTATTTTCTTCAAGACAGCATATTATGTGCAGATTTGCCTGTTGTGGGGGAGGGGAGAGAAGAAGACACATTTACACCTCCCCTGCAACTTCAGCCTAATTGAAAATCCTTCAAGGTAGCCTAACATGTGGGACTTGATCCCAGAAACTGGAAAAAAGGAAACAAGGGTGCCCACACACTGTTTAGTAGTATCTCATACACACATCTGAGGAAAACCACAAGGCTGAGCTGCACAAATGCTTCTGAATGGTTCAAAGCACATACCTCAAATGCAGAGCAGGATTTGATTGGGTAGAGGTAAATGTTGGTGATGGTGATGGGCTTGCCACCTCTTCTACACGTTGGCACTGCCGTCTCAGAAACAGCTGCCCTTATGCTTTCTGCCTCAGGCTCTGGTGGCTGCCACCTGCCAGTTGTCTCTGCCTCAGATGAAATATTCCTGAGTTCTCTGTCAGAGATTTGTGGTACTGGAGACAATTTATCTGCATAGTTAAAAGAAAGGTGGTCATCTGGAAGAGACTCTGGCTTTGTAACCGACTGGAAAGGAATCTCAGTGTCTGATTTGGAGAGTCTGGTGGCTATGATGAAATTCAGAAAAGTCTGTGCATCTTCAAAAGAAGACATATAGCCAAAGGATATTCTCACAGAACCAGTGGGACGTCCATCAACTAGGTCTATGTTATCTCCACAGACATGGCCAGCCTAGTTTGCAATAGGAAGAAAAACAGAGTGCTGTCATGATATTGGCTTTTTTTCTCTATAATTTTATGTAGTTATTAATGAGTCTCTTAATTCTAACCTGAAAAACTGTTGTAAACAATGGAAGGTTAACTTATCAATACAAAGAAAAAAGGAAGAAAAAATTCTCAACTTATCAGCTTATCTTATGATTTGCTCAGACTATGAAGATAATTTTGCTGCTTGTCCTATTCTACTCTAGGGGAAGAGATATTTCTCAAAAACATATCAAGAATCACAAAAAGGTCGTATGTTCCATGATAGTCAGCTCAGAAAATTTCCACGAATATTCCGGTCTCACCTTCATAGTTCACTTGGATTCAAACTGTGAAGTTATGCTCAGATAAGTGAACAAACCACGAGACAGCTGATTTTTCTGGGGCAGTTTTCACAATATTCACATCAGAAGAGTACCATTTTATACCATCAGTGGCTTTTTCATGGCTTGTGTTTAATAGTCCAAACAGAGGAGCATTAACTCATCTGGGATAGCAGCAAAGCAGACTTGAATCTAGAGCTCAGGCATCCAAAGTGACATTGGAATATCCATCAAATCTGTCTCGCTGATCCAGTCAACACATTGCTTTCAGGATGAAGGGAACTAGTCTTTCCTCTAACACTTCCTTCTTAGAAGAGCACCACAAGTTTCCACTTGAAAAAATTTTGTTGAAAAATTCTTTGAAAATGCCTTACAGTGACCTCCATGTAGATACCCATCGGATACGTCTCTCATACAAGACTATGGAAAACTCTCCCTTAACAGCAAAAGTGTCTCATTCTTTAAGTGAGTCGGTGAGCACTGCCACTCACCACCAGTGCAGCAAGCTAGAGTCCCCCTTTGTTCATCCACTTAATATTAGCTCACCAATGGACTTAAGATTTAGTCCTAACCCAGCATGCTATTCCTTAAGTGCAGCAGCTATTGGGGTTTTTCTCCTCAGAATTTAATTTATTTACGCATTTCTATCACATTAAAAATAGACTTGTGAATAGTTTACTTACATGAGGGCTTTTTTTAAGCAAGAAATGTCACAGGGCAGTGAACACAGATGCCATTTATGCAAGAAGAAATAAAAAACCTACATCTATGACAATGCATGCAACACAGTAGTAAATATTGTAATGCAGTGTGATGTAGTTTTATCCTTGACAACAGAGCAGAAGCAATATTTGCAAAAAATCTGTTAATATACCCTTCTGTAACCCGTCTGCCAAGTATGGCTTGATTGACTGAGGAGAGAGCTTCCTACTGTGCAAATAAGTAAATGAGTTTCTACATAACATTCTAAGAAAACTAACCACACTTCTCTAGGGACACTTAAAGACAGAAAGTCCTCCCTCACAGGCATTATATCATGTAAAACTTCATCAGGGAAGGAAGAATACAGCCAGCACCCTGGGAAAAGATGAAACTGAAGTATTTGTGCAAATAAGGTGATAAAAGATGCCTTCCTCTACACAGTAATGTTGTCAATAACTCATCCTGATCCTTCTCAAAGCACTGATGGGAATGAAATGTCCCAAAATAAAGACTGTGTAACTGTACCACCTCATTATACAACCTTTGGCAATTAAGTGTATCCATAAATTTAACTTTAGCCTGTCCCTATTTAAATGACACAGACCTAAAAGAAGTCACTCATTCCTTAGCAAAATCCTCCTTATATAAGGACGTCCAAGAACACTGCAGCTGGTTATTTGGTATTTTTTAGTTCAGCAAAAGGGTAGATCCCTTTTTGTTTTCTCAGAGGAGAGAGCTTCCATGGCAAGCCAAAGCACCATTTTGCCAAGGAAGGTATTAAAGAACTTGTGCTATCAGTCCTGCATGTAAATGTGTTTGCAAAATTATCTGTATGCCTCTGTGAAATTATAGGGGAGTTATAACATAATTACAGACATTAGATTTTTTTTTTACCTTTTGAAGAACATCATTAATAAAATTTTTGATTGTTCTGAATTAATTTACTGTAATTTCACACTCTGATAATTATGCAGACAGGAAGCCTCTTCCACTTCGCTGTAATACATCCTGCTATACATCTTTTAATGACAGCCTATGGAAAACATTAGTAATCTTGAAAACAGTCTTTACATTCATATTCTAAAAATCTAACACACCACTAATCTAAGTAGATGTCATCTAAATTTGCTTCATTCTCTGAGATTCTGTGTATTTGCCTTTATTGTTTCCTGTCCAATTTGCGTATGTATTTTAAATTGTAACACCCAGCAGCAACAGGTCTACAAGACTTGAACACTATAATGTACAATAATTAATTAGGATACTTAAACAAAAACATGAGAGGAATTGTCCAGGAAATTCTGTTCTGCTGGAAGTCTGGATATTGTGCAATTCCTAAAACAAACAAGAAAGCCCAAATTCCTATTCTCCAATAAAATAATAACAAGCAACACATACTTCTCTGCATCCATCAAATGATTTTGTTTCAATACCCCATTTCAATGAGCTGCATTTCAGTTAATTTAGTTATTTAACAAGGCAAGGGACTTGAAATTTCTTAGAACGAAAGTCAGATTTAATTGCATTCATAAAGTCACAGAGACTCAAAACCATGGGATGTGATACACTTACTTTAGCTTTTAACTTCTAATCACATTCAGAAACCAACCTGCAGGTTCCTTTGGATGTCCTCATTGCTTATGTCCAGGTGCATCTGGCAGGCTCCCGTGTTACAGAAGCAGCCTGTGCGAACGTGGATGTTGTGGAGACTCGCCATGCTGTCCACCTTCCCAATCCAGCAGAAGATACAGAAGAAGAATGAAAAATAAACATTTTAAAGTTGTGGTCAACAAGACCAACTGTGTTTTAAAGGTAGAAATCAATAGAGGTAAAATACGCCTCTAAACAATTAACAACTTACTGTAGCTTTTACCTTTCCCATATAGATTTAGTATTTTTCAACTTTGTTACTTCAGCTAGGAGAAAACAGCAGTAGGAGAAGAGATGTTTACCTCAGCATTGAGCAACTACTCCACACAAAACACACACAATCAGGTCCTGAGCCTGTAAATGCCAGTACATCTACTGAATTTTAAAGCTGTGAACAGGTTTAGTCACATCAGTGCTGCTAGTTACAGACCTGCAGCCAGGTGTTACTTGGTGTCTTGACAGAGCCACCACCTGTAACTGCCTCTGAAGAGAGACTGAAGAGAAGCCTGGGCACCTTTTCAGGTAGCTAAAGAAAACCTTGTGCTCCAACGATCTGAAACTGCAAGTCCTCATTACAGAAACTGATGGCATCTATGGGATTTTGGCACACAAGTGCTGGAAGGATCAGCCCCTCAGTCAGCAGTAACATTGGCCAGGACAGAGAATGAACTGGAATGTCTCCTTGAGTCTTGCACGTACAACTCCCCAATCTACCAAGTCCCTGGTGCATTTCTTCCTTGTGCTGTTTGGTATTACACCATATCTTTATCATCCATTGAATAATGAATGGGCAGAAATACCATACTTGACGACAAACTAGCATGAATAAATTATGGGAGGGAATGAAAATTATGTGCAAAGAGAACAGAAGAACGTGCCCATATGTGCCTCTAAAGGAGACATATATATGCATGCACTGGGAGGACAGCACTGCAAGGGATACAGATTGTCAGGGATTCATAGCATAGCTAGGAAACAAGGGAAGCACACCACAGAGATCCTCTTAGCACAGCTAAGAAACCATGGAACCTCACTGCAGGGACCTGGAAATGCTATATATTGATCTCAAAAAGCAACAGCAGCAGCTGCTAAGATTAGCTGAGCTACCACCAGTTATTTTTCTGATGAAAAATGATAAGCATTCCTGGTCAAGACTGCAAGAAAGGACAGACAAATACATGAAATCTGACCCTATCTCTACCACAGACTCCCAAAACAACCTCGCACAACTTGCATTAACTCCTCTGTGCTTTTGCTCCTTTTCTATAAAAGGAGAGCTGAGAGCCCTGAGAATGACCACACTGCAGACTCAGGGGACTCCACGGTACCAGGGACAGAAATCCTCCATGCAGGAAGCTCGGGCTCAGCTGGATGCACAGCAACAGCTCAGCCTAAAGGGGCAGGAAAGGCAGTGTCAACCAACCCATATTAACCACTTCCCTAACTGTGAGCTCATGCTTTGTCTAAGGTATCAGTATAAATGTTCAACCTAGCTTTTGTAGTTGGCTAAATCTCTACTGCCTTTTATTATTTTTAACATAAATTCCCTCTGTACAGGACAATGGCTCCATACGTATACCAAACACTTTCTGGTATAATTCAGTCTATCTTCTGTCTTGACATGTCAATCTTCTGTCTTCTGATATTTCTGAGTTTAACTGTGTGCACCAAGCACCTTGAAAGTCACTATCTCAGTGGCTAGAAAACCCAAGCCTTCTGTTACAACTTATTCCCTGTTGAAATAATTCAACCTAAATAGTATTTAGCTCTGCTAAAAGCAGTTCAGAGTTCTTGCTTTTTTTTTCATGGGTGGAGCATAAGGGTCTCCGCACAAAAAATGTGCTGCATACAAAAAAGTTCTACATTGCTATAGTGTACAAGTTCTCAAGTTCACATTTAAATGTGTTCTGCACCACTAGTTCAGTTCAACATTGCTTGATTCTCCAACACAGATATAATCAGAATAACTCCATTTATACGGACTTGGAAAGCAGGGAATACAATCAGCCCCAAGATTCCTATTGATGACTAATGCCTTGGAGAATAAGTTGTGTTTAAAGCACATTTCTCAAACTGAAGTTTTAGTAAAATTCATCTGTTGAGAGACTGTTGTGGTGTCACTAGCTTCGTTTTGTCAGAAGACTTCAATATGGGCATAGTGACATTTTCTTGATGTCTTTTTTCATTTAGATGAGAAAAGTTGTCATTCTGCCATAGCATGGTTTGTCATGGTGCTAGTGACTTGTGGGGAGAGTTGTTGTTCTGTTAATCATGACAAGCAAAAATCATGACATACTTCACTACTGAAATTGTACAGTGTTTGGGTTTATTTACTCAGCATACAAAAATCTTTACAATATGTAATC
>WAAE01020355.1:13184-48539 GCA_013400495.1 Nicator chloris | reverse complement strand
TTAACATTTTTTCCTTTTTTTTTAATATATCTACTATCCTTCCTGAGCACATTAAGCTATGATTTCTTCTTAAGAATAATGGTTCAGAAATCATCACAAGTTGAAATCTTCAGGTGATTTACTTTGCTTTCTCCAGCTCTTTTGGACACTACAACTGCACACTGGATATTTACCACAGCTTAGCAAGCAGCTATCTGTAAAAAAACCCCACCAAAACTCAAACTCTTGAAAATTAAAATGCGTGCTACTGCTCCAGGGGTACATGCTTGTAAGCGTACACAACACTCTGCACTGGGATTTGTTCCTTGCCAGCTTTTTCAAAATGCACAAGCAATTGCCAGTGTCCAGCCAAATTGCTGTTCCTGATGGCAACCCATTTCACAGAGTCGTGTACTGCAACGTTCGTGCCTTGGGCATAAGAACAAACAGAGGCACAGTGACAATCACCATAAAAAATCCACAAAACTGTTTCACCCAGAAGCAGTGTTTTCTCCCAGATTCATTTATTAAAGCTAACCAGCTACCCTTTTGAAACAAGCATATTTATCCTCCTTTCACGGCTGACAACAGCAACAATAGTTTTTGCACCCCAGCGAGACATAGCATATAGATTGTTGCCTACATGAGCATGGGTGTGGATTACTTTTGCTAGGCCTCCACCTGGAACAGGCATTGTTCCTTTATGTTTCCTTTTGACTTTAACAGTACAGTTTCTCCTTTAACCAAGCCCCATTGCTCAGGCTGAAGTATGTTGAAGGACTTTGTGCATCATGGTACTGGCCCTCAGGTGGTACCAGGATTCTGTAGAAGTTGTTCTCCAAATATCACCTGGAGATTATCACCAAATATTCCTTCCTGAGTGACTTTGCTCACACAGGCAATGAATGTTCACATGATTTTAGATCTCTGCAGGCTGATCCACAGCTACATATTCAACTCCAGCAGCCATGAAGATGTAAACCTTCCCCAAAGATGATGGCTGAGATTGCTCATGCTAGACCCTGCATGAAGGTAATTACAAGCAAGCAATTACCAAAATGACTTCTTATCTCCTAGTTGTCTACGTCAGGGAGAAATTATCTGATAAATAGGTAAAAAACCAGCAGAAATAGATCTGCACATTTAAAAATGTTGTGATGCTTGGTTTGTTGAAACGTAAGAAGCAGCCAACTGTTAAAAGAAATCTTTACAATTCTTTGTCCAGTAATGGCATGGGAAAAATGATGTGCTGCTGGTGAGAAAACACTATACCTTCTGCATATTACTTTTCTCCTGGCTAGGACAGTGTACGAATGTTGTAGGCAATGCCATGAGGTCTGAAACCACACCTATATGGTCAACTATTATCTATTTCACAATCAACAGATGACGACTAGTTTATGCAGAACTACCTCTGGTACCTGCAAACTTGAGAAAAACACATACCTGCTTAAAATCAGTTTATTTTCAATTACCTTGAAATTACCTTAATATTTTCAATTGCCTTGCTAAAAACCTCCTCAATTCTCTGACTTTTTGGTGTTTATTCAGTGCTGTACAATTCACGAGAAGCCTCAGCACTTTATCTCTTACCATAGTGCTACCTCTTAGGATACAATGTTACTAAATATAAAATCCAATTTTTTGCATTAGCTGTGAGAAAAATTGAAGAAAATGGGCAAGTACAATAAAGAAGGGAAAACAGTCCTTCACTTCTCTACATTTTCCTCTGGAGTCACTTGTGGTTCTAGTTTTTATTCCACTTGACTCAAAGTGGAAGTTATGTAAGTGACAGTTTTCATCATTGGTATCGCACTGGGTTCATTTTGTCAGAGATGAAAAAGAACTGGTTATTTCACTTCACTATTACCATTAATGTGCTTCTGCATTAACCATTTTCACCTGAGTGTAGATTAATAGCTTTTAGTTCGAATGAGCATACTACTATATCTCTATTTTTAAACATAATAACAGGCACTCTATAGTCAGACCAGGTCTGCTGAGACCCTTTCAGTCCTATCACCCACCACCACCCTAAATACTTTCATGCAAAGGGAGAATACTGTTTCAGAACATGTATTTTTGTACTGATCAACGCCACTTTTTCATTTCCAGTTTATACATTCTGCCACTGCAGCTGAATGCTCAAAAAGCACATGAGCAAATAGAAATTGGGCTGAAGCCACCTGAAATGTTGTCTCAGAACACTATTTTTTATCTGCTTTAGCGACTGAAAAAGTGCCAGCAAACTGACAACTTAAGCAAATAACCTGCCACTTTCTTTCCTGTACTAATTAGTTTTAGTGGCTTATTTTTTTGGTGGAGTAGAAAGGGCACTGTTGGGTGGGGAGAAAGGTGAAAGCACTGACTTCACTCTGTGGCCTAAGGACACTGGAAAAGAACTGACACATTGTGAATACTGCAAAACTTGGACAGTCACTGGAAAACAAGGATGAGTAGACCCTCTTAAGCCTTTGAAGGCTTATTGGTGGTGTCCTACCTATCAACGTAGCAACTTTCTCCTACTGTGATCTCCAGGATTTAGGGCAACAATAGACATATGGGAAAAAATATAAGAAAAAACTTCTTTTGTATCCTGTGAAAGGTGACATAATTTTAACAGTATTCTTGAGAATTAGATGGAGTGTGCAGATGTGGCAGAGCAAAAGATCTATGAGAAAGAATCACAGCTGTGTACTTCGCACCCCAAAGCCAAATAGAAAAGGCTGCTTGCACCTATCACCTCCAACAGCTGCTAGGATAGTTCACTACAACTGTTTAAAAAATACTTCCATCACTACTAAAATAAGGGAAGTAAGAACAAACAGGCTCAACAGGCGGTGAGAAGGTGACAACTGCCACAGGTATCTAGAACTGCTTGACTGGAGTCAAGTAAATAAAGAGACACAAAGTAGAGGATTAAAGGAGTACAAACTGTCCTACAACCCATGTTTAGTTATGCATTTTAGAACCCTTTCCATATGCTGGGCAAGGGTGCACTGCTCCAGAGGACAACTCAGAGCTCCTAATGCAGGCTCTGCTTTGAACCACTCCTGCCACAATGAGGACAGAGAAGCTTGCAAAGATTCATTGTCCAGACTGTTCTACAGAACATCCCAAGGCAAGTGGCACGAATGCCTTCCAGAAGTTCTAAACAGTCACAACAGCAGACTTGGAATAATTTGGGGAGAAACAGGATGGAACAACACAGTTGAGTTTAATTGCAAGCTGATGGGATAAATAATACTAGTTTTGTGATGAGAATGTATTTGGTGCTACAAAATCTACTTCCTTGCTTCTCCCAAAAGATAATATGTACTTCAAAGTGTTTCTGTTATAACAGGAAGATAAGAACAATGGAATGTAAATGCAGATGCAGGCAGGGACAATGCATCATGAAAATGAGAGTGCTTGGGGAATTGTTTGTTATGTCTTTGCACTTAGAATGCATAATTATTTGTGTGGACGTTTCTCAACAGCAACACCATCTCATAACTCATTAGAATGCATTTCTATTCTGGAAAGTTATAAAGGATATTCAGGGCTGGCAAACACTAAGCCATTGGCATGTAGAATTTAGCTGCTAACTGTAGTCTTACAAATATTTTTATTCCAGTACAACTTCCTTAAAAGACCAGACTTTATCATAAAAACATTCCCTCTCTCCCTCTTTATTATGTGTAATCTTTGTGTGTCAAAAAACAACAATACATTTTCCTTGATTAATTTTTCACAGGGGTTATCAATTCATGGTGTCGGCAGGAAAGTTATAATACACAAAAAAAAGCCTCAAAATGCATTCTAAGTCTTAAATCCTTCCTTAGATTTAATAATCACCCAGCTGGCTGCACTTCAGTCAGCAATGCTTCAATGGGAAGATTAATGAACAGTTGGTCTGCAGTTTAATCCCTCTAGATTTTAGCATTCAAAATGCAAACTTTTACAAGTTGGACTATTTTTATGCATTCTAATTATATGTCAAGGTCCAAATAGCTTTAATGGTAACTTTGAGGCTTCTTAGTCATAGTTTGTTCTCTCTTTAGAGTACTTAAGTTTTAGAAAATTTTAATTCACTACACTTCAACATTCTCCAGACCATTTTAAAGATTACCTTTCAAGACATCATCTCAAGTCAGAAACACCTTCAATTTCTTATTTATTTATTTTATACAATCATCAGCTATTTTGCCTTGCTAGCAGTATTCTATGGCAAAGATTTAACTTTATTTTTCATCTTAAATTCAACTTAAGACACAAAAAGTGAACAGTAATTTCTTCTCTACAGCCACACCAGCCAGTTACTGCCTCTACCTCTTGCAGGAACAACTGCTGCCTGTCAAGTTCATGCTGCCCCTGACCTCCACGGTGTCCATACTGCTCAGCCAATGCCTAACGTCCAGAAGAATGGTAAGTTCCCTCCCCCACCAGTCACTCCAGAGGGAGCCGAGAAAAGAAGATAGAAGAGAGTGAAGGGAGGCTGAGAGCCCCCAGTTCCTCACCCCCGCAGCATGGGACATCATGGGAAACTGCGAACTAGAAAACAAGTAGTAGACCCTTTTCTCCTCCTTCAAGTGATTGCTAAGATGAAGAAGATGAAATGAAGCATGAAAACGACATAGAAAGTAGACTTTTCCTTAGTAGTTTTAGAAAGTGCTTTACCTAGCAACAGTATAGACTGAGTAAATTTTCACTGAAAGCTAGACGGGCACTTTAAAACATTCCCAAAGACTGAGAGAAAAACCCGTGTAGCATCAAACAAGCCACAAAGAGATAAGACACTAGACATGTAGTTGAGTTAGAGTTGTAGTTATGTGAAAGAAATAAAAGTACTTTATCACATTTTCATGGGTTTTTTTTCTTCCTTTTCCTCAGAGTGTGTGTGTGTGAATAAATCTATCTTTTTTAATTCATAGATTGTTTTGCCCTTGTTTCTGTTTTAGTCACGATCTCAAATAAAGAAATTGACAAAAATTGTTTAGCAATCATGTCAAACCACAACAGTGAGGTAAGAAAATTTGCACCCAGGCTGGGATGATGGGCAAGACATAGCAGAACAACCTATGAAACATTGTTTGCAATTAACGGGGCATCTGAAATTATTACAGTCAGAGGAACCTCTTGCCTAGAGATAACTATGGTTGTGTACCAAGCCACAAAACCTAGTTATCTATCCAGTGTAATTCAAGATCCTACAGAGTTTTGTTGGATAGTTACACATAGAAGCAGGAAAAACAATCTTCACAGAGTTCTTGTAATTGAGGGGCCCCTCCAAAAAAAACCCCAAAGTCCTGAACTTTTTTCTTCACAGCCCCCAGCAACAAGTACAGTGTGGAGAACTGAGGCTGGAAAAAGAAACAAAGAAAACAACCACCACAATGTTGAAAAGTTCTGCTTCTCCAGTTTGTGCCCAGTCTGCTTTCAAATTTACCCTCAAAAGACTTCACCTCTTTCTCTTCTCTCCAATTATGGGAACCAGTTTCAATAAACTAGAAAGGTACAGGAACGTATACTTATTTTTTAGCTTTCTCTCTTAAATGACAGTAGCACCTATATTCCAAATGTTTTCAAGCTAAGCCAGTCAAGAGCTTTGGCAAGAAATGCAAATGGTTTACAAGTCAAATGCAATAAGCAAACAAACATTACCCTCTTGCTGAAAAGGCAGCTCTACTTACACCAAAGTAAAGCTTAAGTTATTTGGTTATTGTGACTAGCCTATTAGTCAACATCATAATGCATTTTTAATGCCCAGAGAGAAGACCACACATCTCTTGTCACCCATAAGGCTAAATCCTGAACACTGCAATGCCAAAGTCTAATAGCAAATTCTTCTCATTTTAGTCTTTGTACTGTTATTCCACTCAATTTCTAGTTATAATTCTACTAATGCATAAGATTTTTCATTTTTATTACAGCTTCTTTTAGACCATTCTCAAAACATATTTCCCACTTACTTATCTAAGAAGTAGACTTACACTGATCTAAGTAGGTTTTATAAAAAAGTAACTCAATTTTGCGTCAGGCTATTTGGAAACATTTGCACTATTCATCTGCCAACTTCTGAAACACATTACTCATACCAAAAGCCTTCTGTCATCTTCTAACACAGCTTTTCTAATTTGATGGTCCGAAGAGCCCAGAATAATCCCTAAAGGTTTTTTATTTTAATCATAAATTTTATGACAGCTAGAAACAACCTCCTTATCACAGTCACTCCTACAAATGATGGTACCTTTCAACATACTTATTATTACTGACAGGTTAATTTACCAGAGAATTTGCGTATTTATAATGATCACTACTTAAATACTGAAAAAAAATCTGTTACAACAGAAGCAGCAAGCGTGTACTTAGAAGTTGTATGGTGGTGTCATTTCAGAATTCATGGCTCCATTCAGTGAAATAATTCAGATTACCTCACTTGCACACTAGGAATTGAGCCCATAAAACATTAAATAGGCAAAAGGCTAGAGAATTTGAACACGTAAGCGGTAAAGATTAAGGAAAGGAAAAAAACTATAAGAAGAAACACACTATTGGAAGGTAAGTCTAATAGCTGCTGCAGTCACAAAGTCAGTACGCATCTGCCCAACAAGGCAAAAAAAAAGTGATCTCTATTTTCAAGTCAAGGAGAAACGACTTTTTACAAGACTGTCAGATTTGAACTACAAAACCTGGCACACTGGAGCAAAGCTGTGCAGCAGCTCTGCCACGTCCCAGAGCACGTGCTCGTGGAGCAGCCACAGCCAGGAAGATGCACACATCTATGAGATGCATGGAAGCTACAGCAAATACAAGAATGCTGCCTTGGCATTACCTGGAGCTGCCCTCATTCTCGTTCAGCACATCCAATTGGTTTTGGCAGGCACTTCTTCACATGCTGACAGAGCCAAGCTCAACATCTCAAGTTATTATACATTTTGGCAGGTTGCATTTGTAATCTGTCTGCAATAAATTATACCAAAAACTTTGGAGCTTCCAGGCACAGAGCAAAGTTCAGCTTCAGCTGTGCAATCCAGAAGCAATTAGAGCTCCAACGTCATCAAGTAAGAAATTGGCAGTGGAACCATCATAGAGGCAGTTCATAAACACACTGTCAAAAGGCAGGAAAATTTCACTGTCATGCACAAGCTTTGATCTTTTGGGACGCAAAGAACAACTGACATCAAGAATGAAAAAATGCCAAGTTAAGCAGCTACTTCTAGATTTGAAAAAAACCCTATATTAAAACTTAAAAAACAGCAGTTATGTCTCAATGCCAGCAACAGAAACAGATTTACACTGAAATTTGACCAGATTTTAGCTTTACTTCAAATAGAGGCTTATGCTAGCTAGCAGTACTTCTCAGTACTTAATTAAAGGCAAGATGCTACCTTTTTAACCCTTAATTTTCCTCTCTATAGCCTGTAACACTGGGAATGCTCCCTGCTGGAATATTCCTAGGAGATATCCAAGAAGATACATCTTCCGTTCATCCACCGTCTCTCCTGTCTCCATGTGCAGCAGCCACTGAAACACGACCCAGGCCCTTTCTCATGGCTACCCAGACATACTCAGAACTAATGCCAAACTGAGCAAAGGCATTAAACTGGATGCACTGTTTTCTTCATCAAAAGAACCCTCCCTGCACTGTTTTCTTAATCAAAAACACTTTTTATGAACAGTGCCCATTTTTGAACATTATGCCCATGGAGTTATTGGGTAAGAAAGTCATAACATGAGGAAAAAAAGGCAGTTTTGTTATATATTGTCATATATAGCATGGTTTCAGCCCAAAAGTAACTTAGGAACCCTAATTTGCAAGCACTTTCTGGATATTATGCTACGCTTCATTTAGTGGTTTTTGTTTGGTTGCTTTTAGGTTTAGACTAAACCTGAGGCTGGGCTTCCATTCTGCAGCTTTATTTAGAGAAGAAAAAATGGAAGGATTGGAGACAGCTTCAAAATAATCCATAATACCATAGAGACTTTATATAAATGCTACATAAGCAGTATCAACTTCTGACTCCAACACAGTCATAGAGATCAATGTTATCAATCTAAAACCCAATGGGACTCTTATTGACTTCTTCATCTTTTTAGATAACATCTTCTGATATTTCAGTTGGGATCAGAAGACAATAATTCAGTTTTTCTCATTTTATCTAGTTGAGAGTTCTGGGAACAGCATCAGAAAAAAGTTACATTTACATTTTCTAATTTGTGCAAATAGGAGTAGAAAAGAAATGTACCACAGATGTGTAGCCCAACCACGCAGAGGTGGCTTCTCTCCTGACTTATCCTATTTTGCTCTCACAGGTGTTTAATTAGGTGCACTTCACTTTGTGTTTTTATGTGACAATTATGAGCCACGCACTACATGAAGAAAATACTATTAAAGCTTCTTCACGTCACACCAGAATCATGATTATCTGTATATAAAAGTGAAAAAGTATGGAAAAGCCTTGGAGGGGGACATCATCTTTTATTAAAAAAGAAAATTGCTATCTGTGGACAAAGTTTGAATCTGCTACAGAATGCTGGAAAAAAAGGTGAAGAAGCATTGTCCAATTATTTTCTGTATTACTAATAAATTTAAAGTTCTTTCATTGATGAAATTTGAATTATTGTGTGTGTGTGCATTAACACCAGTTCTGTCACCTAAATAATGACATCTAACAAGGCCAATAATATTACCATTTAATTTCCCCTGCAAATTACTAAAATGCCAGCAAAAAGAAGTAGTCTTGAGCAAAAATGCCTATGACAATCTGAGACTGGCAGCCACCAAAAGGCAGCCAATACCTCTTGCCCAAGTTCCTCATCAAGTGTTCAGTGGCTATCTGGCAGCTGACTCAAATCTGCTGATTATCTCAATTCCACGACTCAGTCATATAAATCAAGGAGCTGATCCCGATGAAAATTAACAAAAAAATGGATAATTGAAACAACCTGCTCTATCTCTCTATGAGTTGACAACCTGGCTCACAGCTTGGCTATGCAGTGGGGACAGTGAGATGGGGGGAGAGAAATCCTCCTACGGGCAGTTTTCACTAAGGTTGCCTTAAATGAATTCTCAAACCACTACATTTGAAAGCATTTACATACACATCCTAAAAACCATTTCACTATTTCCATTTATTTAAACCATCAGTTTTTTAAGCACTTGTGGCCTACAGACATCAGAAGCCCTTTATAATACAAGGAGGTGGGAAAATTCAGGGACAGACCTCAGAAGGACCCTGCAGCTCTCATGGTAGGAATTTACCAAGCAGCAGAAATTCCAGGCCTAGGTGCCTCCACATGATAAAAGCATTGCACCAGAAGGTTTGGCATAACATTACAGGCTTCATAGATGTCTAAACATAGACAAAAGGGATGATATCTAAAGATCTTATTTCTCTTCAGAGCTCCACTGTCAAGCATCAAGCTGGCTGACCTAACTTGCCTCACAGTCCTGGAGAGAAATGTCCAAATAATTGAACTGAGACACAGGCAAGAAGCCACTTCCTTCAGAATGTGAGGTGATGGAGGTTGGGAGAATGAAAACTGTATCTCCTGTTTTCTAGAGAATGAATTCTCCATCAATGAAGAGACTGACTTTCCTCAGCCAAGGAGCCTTCTTCATCTTCCCAATACAGTGGAGATATGGGAAGCTGGCTCTCTGGATTAATGATATTACAGCATTCACCTGGGAGGAAGCACTCTTTATTCTTAGCTCCCTCTCTTAGGCATGATAATTTGTTTTAACCAGCAACAAATTAATTTTACATAAACATGAGCATTAAAAAAATCACTGGAGAGAAGCCTCAAAGAAGATAAAATGCCAACAGAGTAGACAGAAAAATAGATAAAGGCTCAGGAGAAGCTATCGCTATCGTAGCTCCTGAAGTCAGAAACTGCTCACAAGCTTAACATGACCTTGTTTACATCTTTAGAAAACTAATATTTAACCTTCCGAGCAAGGAATCTGACTCAGCTACCATATGTGAAGTCTGATAAGGGAAACCTAGCTTATATTTAACTAATATATCAAGGCTGTAGCTATTCTGATCTTAAAGGTTCCAAGCAACCATCTCATATGAAGGTCTACCCAAAGAGTTAAGACTGTCATATTAATAACTGTGATAGTATTTTTCTTCTTGTGTTAACAAGATGTACAGCTAAAATTGTGTCTCTTTCTGACAGACTAAAACTAGTTTAACAGAAGTTATAGGTATCAGTTAGAAAATATGTTGAGTAACACCCTTGGAATTTTAATTTATAAAACTCTTTTCTTCTAGGAATTACAAGAAGTGCTGAATTAGAGGCAGAAAGCATGCACCTTTGTCTTGGTAACTACAGAATTTCCCTTCTCTGCTGTCCCCTGTGAATATTTCTCTTATCATCTCCTACATTTAATATATTCTCAGTTATACTGATTGTAACCAGTTACAGATGTTTTACACTCAGTTTAATTGCAGGATTAAACTTCCTCGTGGATATGGTTGCTTTTACCAACACATTTACAACTAGTTTGTGGGCAATCAGCTTTTATTAAACTGCTCCTAATTTTCCACATCCATTTTCCCTCTCCCATCCAGTGAATCTTAACAGTTTCTTAAGCTTCAGGAACTTTAGCAATTCGTCTATGCTTCAGAAACTGAGAGAGTAGTTGCGTTTACTTCAGCAGCTTTGCTGAAGAGTCTTTATAATCTGCACTCTGGTTCACAAATAAATAAAAAATACACACTCACACACATATATATATATACACACACATATGATGTTCTTTTCTATGGCTCTTTTACTTCTGCTATATCCCTTTCTGGGGATGGAAGAAATGTAGCAAGAGACAGCAATTAAAGTAATTAAAATCATCACAGTTTGATATCCTGGGATGCATTGGGAAGAGTGGCCAGCAGGTTGAAGGAGGTGGTCCTGCCCCTCTACTCAGCTCCAGGGAGGCCACACCTGGAGTGCTGTGTCCAGTTCTGGGCTCCTCAGCACAGGAAAGACAAGGAACTACCAGAGCGGGCCCTGCAGAGGCCACAAAGATGATGATGGGTCTGGAATGCCTCTCTCATGAGGAAAGACTTGTGGGAGCAGGGCTTGTTCAGTCTAGAGAAGACTGAGAGGGGATCTCATCAATGCAAATAAATATCTCGAAGGCAGGTGCCAAGAAGATGGTGCCAGACTCTTTTCACCAGTGCCCAATGACATGAGGAGCAAAAGCCATAAACTAAAACACAAGTTCCACCTCAACATAAGACTTCACACTGAGGATAACAGAGCACTGGAACAGGCTGCCCAGGAAGGTCATGGAGTGTCTCTGTCTGGAGACATCTAAAATCCACCCATACAGGTTCCTCTGTCACCTGCTATAAGGGACACTACCTTAGCAGGCGGTTTGGACTAGATGATCTCCAGAGGTCCCTTGCAACCATAACTGTTCTGTGATTCATGCAGAATAATTATGGTTTTGTTTTCTTTCTTGAGTAGTCTTCCTTCTGCAGAGTTATCACTTGCTCTCTCTAGATTATAGTTTTGGTTCCTGTCATCTGAAAACACACTGCACCTGAAGATATCTGTCCCCTTCAAATAAGAACCATTTGTACAACTACTCACTTGGATGACTGGAAATTATTTTCAGCTTTTAATATACATGCTATGCTTAACTGGCGTTTCTTTATATTGCTTTTTCCTATTTATTGGGGGTTTTTACAGACTTTTTCCTCTTTTGTCTTAGATAGGATGTTACGATTTCTTTTACAAACAATGCGTTATCTTGAAGTTATTGCTTTCTCCTATGGTTTGTTTTTAAAAATTTGGTACAATCTTTTTCCAATTTTCATCAACCTAGTTTTCTGGCTTAGATAATGCCCATCTTTTTCATACAGCCCTCTGGCTGTCTAAACTTTAGCTAGTTCTTAACAAACCTCCTCCTCCTCACAACATTTTCCTCAAGAACATACTGAAATGCTCCCAGCACAAGGCACGGGGCCAGCTAAACAGGCAGGATGAGCTTCAGAATGCTGCCATGGAAATTCTACTCTTTAAGGCCTATTTTTACATGACCCAAAAGATATTCCTTAGAAGTCGTATACAAAAAATCATTGCAAGAAGCCCTAAAAAGATCTGATGGTATTTTACAACCAGCTACATGAAATCTCCAATCAAAGCCACCTAAAAATAATTTTTCCTTAACTTTCCCCTCCTTATAACAGAAATTAAGAAACAAGTTTCTCCCACTCTCAAACATAAATCAGCAGACTACATGAAGAGCCTTCTCTTCTACCTCTGAAGCTAATTCTTTGTATTTCTTACCTTTAATACTGTTGCTTTCATCATGGTTACGAGACATAGATGATTAGACCTATTTTAACATAATATTTTTTTATTTTAGGGTGTTTGAGGTAGACAGGCAAGGCTATTTGGTTTTTACATGTTTTCTTTGAGGCTGGATACATCCTTTCCTTCCCTATACTTGGTTATCCTGTTTGTGAGTCAGTGCAATACAGTTGACACTGCCCTCCCCAAACTTTCTCTTCCAGAAGTGTGGCTCAGGATGGTGTTGGCAGACAGAGGAGCCCTGTGAAGCAGCACTGGGTGCCTTGCACATGTAGCAGTCTCAGCCCAGCCAGCAGCAGCCCGTATGGACAGCACTCTTGCCCATCAGGCCCCATGCAGGTGAACAGTGCAGCCATCCAGCATGGCACGGAGATGCAGAAACAGGACAGCTGGAGCTCTCGGAGAAGAAAACCAGAACGAGGAACAAGATTTGTTGTTGCTCTGGCCATGGCTGTAGCAGTCAGGCAGTGTGCTGCAGAAGCACAGCCACGGAATGAAACGAGTGGCAATACCAACACACTCAGCTGAAACTTACCTCTGAGGCCTCCTGACACACTGCTCCATCTGCCCTCCTGAAGGATAATTTTTTAATGTGGCTTAAGTGTCCCCAGTACCCAAATGCTGTAACAGTAATTTTGCTTTGCTGTAACCAATTTGTTTTCCTGCCTCGAGCTTTCAGCTTTCCTAATAAGCTGTCAATTAGTTATGCAAATTAGAAAAACAAACATTCAGCTCTGCTTATGGCAAACCTCTTGCTCGTTGCCATCCAAGTTCACTGGGTCTGTATTGCAGATGATGAATTTGATTATCAAGCGCAGCCCCCACAAGAAGGCAAGGCAGCACCAGCAGTTTCTTTTTAAAATACAGACTTATACACTAGAACTGCAAATAACTGTGTGCAGTTTTGGGTGATATTAGAAAGATATTAGCTATTGGAGAGCATCCAAAGGACAGCAATGAAGATGGTGAAGGGCCCTGAGGGGAAGCCTTGTGAGGAGCGGCTGAGGTCACTTGGTCTGTTCAGCCTGGAGAAAAGGAGACTGAGGGGAGCCCTCACTGTGGTCTGCAACTTCCTCATGAGAGGAGAGGAGGGGCAGACAATGTGGTGACCAGTGACAGGACTCAAGGGAATGGCCTGAAGTTCTGTCAGGGGATGTTTAGGTTGAATGTTAGAAACAGGTTCTTCACCCAGAGGGTGTTTGGGCACTGGAACAGGCTCCCCAGGGAAGTGGTCACAGCCACCAGCCTGACAGAATTCCACAAGAGTTTGGACAATGCTCTCAGACACAGGGTATGATTCCTGGGGATGGTGCTGTGCAGGCCAGGAGTTCGACTCGATGATCCATGTGCTTCCCTTCCAACTCAGCTATTTTATGCACATGGAATTCCCACGGAGTTTTGGTCCATTATTCACCCTTCATCTGAACAGATAAGCACTGGAAAAATCTGTTTTAAATCCTACTTTTTAAAACACCATGTCTCCTTATTTTTCAGGAACTCCAAACAAATTTCAACCAACTTCTATGTAAGGTAGAAAGCTGGTTTCTGGGCTTGGCCTGGATGTGTTGAAACTTGGCACATATGTAACAAATTGAAGAGGATTTCTAATTTAAACAAACCTGTCAATCCAAATGTGAGCACCAGAACATCAGCATTTCCACAAAACGGAGCCTGATATGCTGCTCTAGTCCAGAATAAATTTCTGAAGGCTGTAATGTGATGAGTCCCTTGCTCAAGCTCTATTAATTAGCTAAATGTGTGCTGAATTTTAAATGTAAATAGCCTCCCTTGTAGTTGTTTTTCATGAATGCATTTTACTTCACTAATGGGCCATGCTTAGGCCATCTGTCTGACCCATCCTCAGGCTGACAGGCAGCAGCTGGATCTCATCACACAGCAACACGTGAATTACAAGCACCAAGAACATTTTACAGAAATCACCTTTAGAAGTGTCACTTTGTGACTTTTTCTGACTTCCATTTTAAGCGTCTGTAAATTCCAGACCCACTTTACCTTCTTTCACTACAAAGCTTACTCAGTGAATGAACAAAAAGAACCCCCGCAAAAAATCCAACACACCCCTGCACACAGACACACAACCCCTACCATAGTAAATTAGGTATTTTGTACTCATTCTGAATCTCTGAATTGCAGCAGGTTTATGTCTCCAGTTGATTTTAACCAGAACAGTAACTGTTGCATGATCACAGTTTTGCAAAATTTAGAAATGTGTTTTAAAGATAAGCAAAGAAATGTTTTAAAGAATCAACAAAGACTGAGCTAAATGCTTCCATTAGTTCAAATAGTCTAATAAATATTATCCAGTTGTTACACTGGTATCCAGCAAAAGAATGCTGGACACTGAAGTCCTGGGCATTTCCTCAAACAAAGCAATGACTCGAACATGCAGCAGGTGCAGACCTTTCTGCTACCCTGCTCTATGCAGAGAACAAGGAGATGAAAATGTAGCTAGGCTGCTATAGTACGAGTATCCAGGGTCTTTTGGTGCTGAAGGTAACAAACTCCAACTCAGAGACTGTCATTAGGCTAGCTGTAACTACTTTGACAGGAAAAGTAGACTTCCTTTTCAAATCACCAACTCCTGTGTCAAAATCTGTTGAGTGGAAAGGGAACGTTGTCTTTAAGAAAAGCTGTTAACGTGTCTACACTGCTGTTTAACCATAACCTTTTGTGACAGTTCAACAGCACAAACTTAACATTAACATCTCCTCTAACTTGGGCTAACAAGCAAATTAAGACCATTGCCAAAAATTAAATTTGCAGACTATAATAAGTAATGTTTTCTACATTGTTAACCTCAGTGTATTTTAAGAGCTTTCACTAAAAAAGGCTTTTCACCCCTCTCTAAACTAACAGTAATAAGAAGGACATTTTATTACTGCTTACACTGCACACAGCTTTCAGTCTATACCTGCTTGTGCTTTGCAGACTCCCCTGCCAGCTGTATTCACTGTCACTTTTCTAAAGGATCATGTCTGGGTTCACAGATAAACACAGGGCCCATATATTTCTAAAAGAAATGTCTCGTTCCTTGACTAAAGTTATTCTAGTCCCTGTACCACATGTTATTTACCTACACATTTTTTCGGTCCTTCAGGATAACTTATTCAACTTGGTTATGGTTAAATATGAACATTTTGGAAGCAGGATTTGCCTCCTGCCTCACTTTAGGGAAAGACAGAAGCACCTTTCATTTCAGTAGAGGAAATTAGGTTTAAAGAAATAATTACTGTGAAGCCTACAGCCCCTGCAAGTCTTCATACTTAAGTCAGGAGAAATTACTATGCATATTCGGATCAAGAGCCATAAAACAAAGCTGAGGCTGAAGACAACCACAGTGATCAGTCTGATTCTCTGATCCTGAAGGGATGCACTGTGGCAGGACGTTCCTCGCTCCTTCACTTCTCTACCAACACATCAGCTGTTGTACATGGTGAGGTAACCCGACAGGGGTTATCTCTGGTGCCAAGAGGGCTGAGACCCCCAGCTGAGAATAAACATCGTGGTCTGCAGAGCAGATGTAGAGAGGGAGAAAATTTAAATATAATTGACTGAAAATCATTGCTTTACACTGTAAAAGCTACACAAATTTTCAGAGAGTTGGAAGCCTTCTATACACTCCCTGGAAATGTGAGGGCTTCTCCCAAGAAGTTTGGATGCATCTCTCTGGATACTTTCCTGGAAATTGAGAGGAAGGATCATCTGTATGTCCCATCAGCAACTGGATGGCAAGATACATTGAATAGTAATCTATACTATTTCTTCGCTGGCTGTAATATAGGTACCTCAATCGTGCTGTATTGTTTATCTTCTAGTGGTGTTTCTGTGTAGTGAGTCATCTGTTAATGTCTTATGACTGCTGAATTTGTGTCTATCAAATAAATGATTCATTTTGTAATAGACCTAACTGGCCATTATTAAGAACTTGCAGCAAGAGTAGGTTTTGGGGTGCTGGCCACCTCAGTAAAATTACAGTCTATTGCCAGAGGCCTGGGCAAAGACAAAAGCCTGTTTAAAACTCCCCTCTCCATTTCTAACATACACACAGTTCTTCTCAGAGTTAATGGCAGAACAGAAATGTGCATTTCACAAGTTAAATCATCTTCCCCTCAGCTGCTTGGAAATTTCTCAGTGACTCCTGTTCAAGGAGGCCTTATCTTTGTTCCACAGGCAGTCTTAAAATAGTTATAGCAGCTCTCACATGTAAATTTTTCTTTTCTTGCTGCCATTTTTTGGTTATAGAAGTCTGACCTCTGCATCATCAAACTGTCTTATAATGCTGGCAGACAATTCAGTCTCCATGGGCCTACAGAATGCAGTTAGATGCAAACTGCACACCGGTTGGGTCATGATGGCTGACTGGCACATTGGAAGGATGCAGCCCACCTGCAGTTCTCAGACCTATCTTTGTAATATTGCCAAGGAAACTAAAGCTGCATACTCCTTCTGGATTCATCCTCAAATGTACAAGAGCTCGCCTTGCTTAATATCAGAAATGAGGCATCTTTCCACAAGAATACTTTTCAAGTAGATCCTGGGGTGACATCTCAACATTCAACTCAACCTCAACTTTCAGAGGTATCCAAGAAAAGGACTTTGGCATCCCCACATATCTGGGCCAATGGCCACTACCATGAGTCCTCTGTGTTTAAAGCTCACTTCTCAAACAGTGAGAAACTTGTTACTCACATGAGGGTGATGGTCTTTTATTCCTCTTTTATCCATCTTCTCTTCAGGGCCCATGATTGGTGTGGACTTGGATCTATCCTTCCTTTCAGCCTTAGCTTTGAAGTTCAACACCAGTGCTGAACACATTGAACTATACCTACATTCAGAGTAGCATAATGGCAGCATCAGGAGAACTCAAGTAGGGAAGAAGGACATTTTACCTTTTCCTTTCTGATCAGTTCATCAGCAGCAGAAATTGACTTTCTGAAGTAGTACTCACTGCTAGTTGGATTAGAAAAGTGGTACATCTCTTTCATGTGAAACGATGAAAGCTTTAGCTTACTTCCCAGTGAGCCTTGATGGATGTGCTCAGTAGTCCAAGAGGGAAAGAGAGCTAAAAGCATCACAGTGGATGGATTCCCAGCACACTGTGAGACACACTCCTTCTTTTTCCCCTCTGAGCCCCTTGCCAGAATTAAGGCACAGAAGACTCATCAGCTCAAAGCACGCAGTGAAACAGAGGGAGACAAATGGAATGCCTCACTTCTTTTTGTTCCCTTGTTTCATTTTCTCAATTGTATTTGCAGCATATCTGAAGCGCAGTCAGAAGGCTAAGAGTTGGAATAAGGCAACAGAGATAATTTACAATTAATCACTGATGACTGCTGTAAGTCTCAGCTCAGAATTGGAGTTTCAAAAAAACTTTTTTTTCCAGTTACCAAACTTATATCAGTTACTGGAGTCCCAATGACAAGCTTATTTGGTCTTTCCACAATTGAACATCTGTAAAATTTTTAGGACAATATGCCACTGTCAGAAGAAATGTCTGTATTTTAAGATTACTTCTCCAGTTCCCTCCTAACACAAGCAGAGAAAGAATGGTCAGACAGCAACTAAAACCACCTTTACTGCATTGGAGGAATTGATTGTGAAGGGAGATAAGACAACGGAGCTTCTAAAACATCACCCCTATGCCTTCCAAAAAACAAACTTCTGAGAAATGAGAAAAGGTAACATTTTAACAACTGATGTAAGGCTCATTTTCCAGGCAGAGAAGTGCCTGCATGGAATACAAATACAGTAACCACAAGCTCTTTCAGTTGTTGAAAGATAAAACTGAAGAACTGCTTAATTGAGTTATGCTGTTACCAGCAATGGAAACGTGGACAGGTAGAAAATGTCCCTGAGCCCTGGTGACTAGAATTGAAGAAGACACTGCTGGAAATCCTTGCATGAGCCTCCCCTGCCCTGGCATTTTTTCATAGGAAATCTCCTTTGATTTGCCAGTATCTGACAAAGGATACTGAATATCTTGGATTTTGATCTGACACAATATTGCTGCTTGAATGTTACTAAGTTTGGGAAACTTGCTCACTGCCTTTTTTAAAATAGTTTTTTAGATGATTTGGCTGTTTTGTTTTGGTGTTTTTTTCATAGCTTTCTGCTAAGTTTTCTTGAGCTACAAATGTTCAAAAGCCAAGAAAAGCCAGTAACTTGCTTTCCATTATGAAAGATTGAACTTTAAAATTACAAAATTACTTAACTGAGGGCAAAGATTAAGGATATTTTCTAATTTGCAGATTTATCTCAAACAAAAAACTTCTGCATTACTGCCCTGAAGGAAGGTGTGAGATGACAAGAGAGTAAAGCCAAAGAGGTTTCAGTGGGCATTTCAGTACTACTGATCACATTGCACGTGTCACAGCTCATTACAACACTGCAAAAAACAGTAGAGAACTAGACACTTAGATTTGCTTTGTTTCATTTTGCTTCCATGTAATTTAACTACTTACAAAGGAAACATTCTTGAAAGCATTAAAAACTCAATTGCATTCAGAGATAACCAGTAGAAGAGTGAAGGGGTAGTATTAGGATACTGACTCTTGTAATTTATCCACAGATTTCAACCATAGCATTCCAGATTGTCAGGACATAAACAAACCAAGGAGAACAAATAAACCAAACGAGAAAGACCAAATAAACAAGCTCTAACTTAATATATAAACTGACAAAGGCATACTCCTTTTATTGTTAATGTTCAAAGAAAGAAAGATTACAGAAGACTTGCAAGTGAATGGACTCAAAAAAGGGAGATTAAGTGTTTATTTTTGACTAATCTTATGCTGATCGGGAATAAAGATTTGAGAAAAGCTTGGATTTCCTTGAAATTGAAACCTCATCTCTGATTAATATACTTCTTACTCTTAGACTTGGAAGGCTCTGCTGCAGGAGTACCTGCATGCAAGGAGTAGAATAACATATTAATCATGAAGCATTTTTATCACAGTGAAAATTGCAGACATAAACACATGGAAACTGTGGGTCTGATTTTAGCCTGCGAGCTGCTGAGAGCAGCAGCGAGCCCTGTGAAACAGATTAAGTTTTTCCCAAAACATACTCTGAGAAAACTGAAAAGAAAAATGTAAATACTTTCTGCACCTGTAGTTTGTTTACATAGAGGTGTTGTTTCTAATTAGCCAATCATGGTGATAGGGTGTTAAACAAAGGACCAATCATGTCCAGCTGTGTTAGAACCCTATAAAAAAAAGATTGGTGTTTAAATAAAGATAAATTCAGCCTTTTAACAATTACAGATTTTGTGTCAGTCTTTTTGTGTCCAACAGCAACAGGAAACAAAGGATGCCTGCTGCTCTCAGAGGAAAATCTTTCCCAGTTTACAAAAAGTACACCAAGAACAGAAAACTTAAATATAACAAAAATATCAAGGTCTCATCCCCAGGAGATTATTCATTTTCTCATGCTGGGCTGTGAACCAGCATGCTGACATTCAAGCTGAGGGGAAATGCTGAACGTAATGTGATGCTCATAATTTCCAAGCACTCACTTGCAGCTTTCTAGCTGGGCAGTGCTGCCCTGGTAGCATGGTGAGCATCTTAACAGTTACTCTGGCTTTAGTTCTTAAGATATCAGAAAACACAAAGATGTCCAGAGAAATCAAATCATATGCACATCTAGCTCCATATGGATCTCTAAGTACAGATGTAGAACTGCATCTATTGACTATTTCCTAAGAAAAAAACGAAAAAAAACCAACCAACCAGCAGCATGGTCTTTAATCATCTTGCCAGTAACTGGCAAGTACAGTCTTAGGCAGGCTGTGTGGGACTCAGCTCTGAACGCTGGAGCACATCTCTGTGACCACACGCTGGCAAGCAGACAGACGGAAGCCAGTTCTGGACAAGCCAACTGAGGCACGGACAGGGCAGCTCAGGGACAGCTGCCCTAGGCGTGCTCAAAACACCTGCAGACACCTTCTTCCTTTACATTATTCTTAAAATTCTAATCCCTTCTGATCGCTCTCTTCCGTAAGGATCATTTCTACCTAGGTGAGAGGAATTACAGAGTAAAACATAAAGCAGTACAAAGTATCAGAACCACACCAGGCTTTGGGGCTGTGTTTGCTACCCTAACAAAAAAGAAAGTGAAAGGTCCAAAGAGGGACCACAGTAAAAGCCTGATATAAAATTATATACTACAGATTATGTAATTTGCTCAGTATTTTTGTTTTGCTAAGGAGGCACAGGACAGACACATTTATGTAAAAGAATAATTCAATAAAAGAAGGCATTGTACACTTCACATTTAAAACAAAGCAAGCTAAGCAATGACATTAAATTAATGCAATGATCTTAATAGGAAAATCTGAATGAGGAAATTAGGAGAAATGGTTTAATGGCAAGGCCAAGTGGAAAGAAAGTTTCCTTAATGAGGTAGATACTGTTCACTAGCAACGCTTGAAGAAAGCATTCAGTAATGGAACAGACTGGGTAATCTGTTTCTCCTAGCATGCTCCGTTTAAGATAATGTTGTTTCTTGTTGAGGATCTTGGGTGGATAGAAACTTAATGCCTGCATTTAACTTTGAAGAAACCTCTTGCTTGCTCGGTGACAAGCATAGCTTTTTTAAGGCAACATGAAATAGAAAAAGCCATCTCTACAGTACTTCAGGAAATAAAAGCTTGAGAAGAACCTTGTTTTCCAATTTAGCGTTTCAGAAATACCCCATGGTGGGAAATGTAAATCAAGCAAAACTCGAGAAAAAATCACTCAGAAAATACTTACATCATCACTGTCTGTGTTCTGCCTTTACATTTCTCAGGATATAAGAATTTGTTTTTGGCTTTTGAAATTAGTATCAAAATAGATTTGAAATGGAGAGAGATCAGTGAGAATTCAAAACCTCCCTTCTCATTTACTGATTTCTGGATTTCAGCCATGCATTTGCTGGCTTTTTTTAGTCCATACTGTCATGCCTTCTCTAGCTTGGTTTACTTAGAGATTAAGAATTCACCGTTCTCTTTTCAAGATAAGACTTCTAAGTTTAAAAGATTTTGAGAAGTCGCACATCTCTAAGGATTTGACAGGTAAAGCTTTCTAACACAAAGTAAAATAGTGACAGAGAGGTTCAGTTAAAACATGCAAATGAAAGTTATTTATCCCACCATCTAAAAATCCAAGAGTAAGCAAAACAATAAATACCAGTCCTAAAAATTCAATCTGATGGTGCATGAAAATGAGAGGTTTTCTCCTTTACTGCTTGTTTGTTGAATGGGCTGAATTTTGAGTATTTGGTTGGTTGGTTGATTGGTTTGGTTTGGGGTTTTTTGTGTGGATTTGGGGGATGAGGTTTGTGTGTTTAAGATCAAGAAATCGATTAGATAGTAGTTTTTTGCAGTTCAGTGGAATGATTAATTAGATGAATATAGCAACATTCTACAGTGGATTGCTAATCAAAACTTGAAGCCTAAAGAAATTACATGAGAAAATTCTAAAATCTGAAGAGTCAGGACACAGAGAGACCGTGACTGGACTAACTTTGGCACAAATGGAGCCCATAAGCATCTTGTAAGAATTTTCACTTTTCTTGTATTGAGATACTTCAAGTATACTACTAAGGTGAAACCACACACCTCTCTCTGGTCACAGAGACAGCAATTCAGTCATGGCTGAGTATCTGTTTGACTCCTATAAGGGAAAAAAATGTGTCCTGTTCTGCATTGATTTGGAGACTTGCTGAGATATGCTAAATGGAACACACATACATCACGATATAAAGGCAAAAAAGAAAATTCATTGGCATTAACGTAACTCTTAATGCAATATTTTGTGATATTATTTCCACATCCAGAGGACTTTAAGGGCTCTGTGCTGAGACCTGGAAAAGGTAGCAGGAAGGATAACTTAAAAAGATCAAGACTTATCATCCTTTCATCATGACATGAAAGAAAAATCCTTCCACATAATGACTTTCAGATTAAAAAAAAATGCAGAATAAAATGTTATTATCTCCTGCAAGATTTTGGCAGATAGGATGTTAAACTGTCACATTTTTTCCTAATATCAGGCTTGCTGAAAAAAATCCCCACTGCCTTTAGCTGCCCAGAAGACAGCATCAACAAAAACATCTATAGTCTGTGTCCCAGTGCAACATGCTGTTAATTGTAAAACCAAGGTCCAGATAAGTTTTGTTTTCCTCTGAGACTGAGTAAAACAGCACTGAGATTAGGGAAAAAAAACAATTAAGCAAAGCAGACCAAATTCACTGTTGTGTAACAGTGTGGGCCATTGCTGGTTTTCTAATTGGTTTGTTCAGATTAATAGACATTCAGAATTTATCTAATAAACAAGCAGCTAACATCACATAACGCTTACTACAGGAGAGACATACCTTACTACGCAACACTAATTACCTCTGCAGTGTAGTGTCAGACCTACAAGGCATCCTTCTTTGCCTGGGACAACAACAGTCACCAAACAAACAAAAAAGGATACCATTACTGGAAATTTTTTTCATCTACATTCAATGAGCCATTTCTTTCTGGCTTCCTATCAGCACATCCAAATCAAAGGATTGGTATAAGTAATGTACTAAACTCTATCCATCAACCACCTACCTCATTTAAGAGTTTGAAATACAGGTCTTTTACAACTATGCTAATATAGAACTCTTATGGCATTCTCAAATGAATAGTGATCATCCACAAATCTGAGTGTCCAGAGAGACTGGACAAACACAGTCTCAGCAGTAGCTGTATGTTTCTGTGCAGCTGCACAGCCTCTCTGACACCATACAGGTGAGAGAGAAAAGGGGAGTTCCAGTCTGAAAACGCAAAGAATAGTTTACATGTAGCTATGTGCAAAGCAAGAGACTGTGGATTTCAGCACTGACACACTTTCCATGCAACAGCAATACAACAGCACTCTGAAGAGAAAGCTGTACATCACAAACCCCGCAGTTCCACTCTATCAGGAACTCTCCTTAGCGTGGAAGAGGTCGAGATCATGTAAAGCATGTTTTAATTTGTTGTATCTTATCTCCCCTTCACTTCTTTCAGGAAAATAATTAGACTGCTAACAGTGAGACAATCTCCATTACATGCCAAATTGTGGTTGATGATCCAAAACACTGAAGGCATTACAGCTTCTTCAACAAAATGGATGACCTAAATAAACCTATGTTATGCATTTTTCCTGGGGATGCCCTAAAACTTTTATGAAGCTTTTCAAATAGCTGGCCTACACCAGACATCTAAAATAACAGACCCCATAGAATATTACACTGACCTCAAGTCTGCCAGTGTTATCAAGTAACTGGAAGGAAACTGTGGAAGTACCAACAGGTTGCAACTACAAATGTATCTGGTGTCAAAAGGCATCCTCACAAAGCAAACCACAAGCTTATCCTAAAGCTAATACAAAAACCCATCCTTTTGAAACAGCTTCTCCTAATGAGACTGTGCCAACCATAAATCCCATGCTGGTGTAGTACTCAGGTTTTTGAAGAGAACCTGAACAGAGCAAAAAGCCCATATCCTTAAATAGATGTATATGCCAATTATGACTTTAAAAAAAAATGACAGCAGAAACCAGTGAATTTATGCCCTGAAACTGTTAGCTTTTACAGCTATTACCTTAATGTATTTAAATAAATAGTTAATGTACTGATTCCATTATTTTATCTCAATAACATAAAGCCAAAATTCTAATATTTAAATACTGTTTATTTTGTGTGTACTATGTTTTGATTCTAATTAATGCTTTTTGGTTCCTTCAGGTGTCATCTTCATCTCTCAAACATTCATCAGGATCAACTACACCTTTTGTTGCCTCAAATAAAAATGGTGTGCCTAAAATAGCTGATAGTAAAACTGTAAAACCAACCAAAGCACCGCTTAGTCCAGAAAGCTAGTTCCTTTTTCTCATTTCATCAGTGAGATCCTTTTGCCATCAGATCCATGCAAAAATTTTTCAGACCGAAGTTTCCATCACCACAGGCAGAAATAGCATCATTTCACTCCTTTCTTTACAGAAATACCTCAACTTTTTTTTTTTTTTTTTTTTTTTTTTTTTTTTTTTTTTACAGAGTAACTCAACATTTAAGGTCTTCATATAAAAAAGCTCCCATGAACACAATTCATCCTTTTCTAAGGCTAAGTGCAAGAGCTTGCATCAGCAGTTCAGTATTTGGTACCACAGGAGCTTGGTAATTGTAGGACACTTGGCCTACTTACTGCAGAAGCTGAAAGATGCTACTGGTACGAAGGAAGGGAAATGCTTTCTTCTACCATTGAGAAAGCTGTTAAGGGTAAATTTGGGTTGGATGTAACAAAGAAATTTTTATAGGGGTGGTAAAACACAGGAACAGATTGTCCAGAGAATTCGTAGATATCCTATTGCTGGAAGTCCTCAAAGTCAGTTTGGATGGGACTTTGAGAAATTTATCTAGTGAAAGATGTGCCTGCCTGTGGCAGGCAGACTGGACTACATGATCTTTAGAGTCCCTTCCCACTCAAATCATTCTATGATTCTATGATATGGGTCCTCTTTCTTATTTTTTTACTTTCTTTGTTTTCTACTTTTAGTTCGTTTTTTGCAGCTTGGCAATGCCAAACTAACACCCAGGTTTGTGTATACAAATCCCCTCAACTTAAAGAGAAAGTATGTTAAATATGATCTTTGTATCACAGGCAAACTGGTACAGTCAAATAAAGTCTGATTTTAAATTCTTGAAACACCCCACAGTACCAAGTGTTACAGATCCTGCATTTGACATTCAGATTTAAGCAGCATGAAGTAATCATAGCTTAGAACCACATATTTAAAATGGAGCAGTGAGAAAAACAGGAAAAATATCAGTACAGAGCACTTCTTGCAGCTTCACATTGCTTTAAGCAGAGTTGAAAACCTGAGAACTTGCAATCATTACAATATTGAAAAAGTTTTCACAGTATTTCAAACATTCATTACAGTCTTTGCACCCATTTTACTGATGGCTAAGACTGCATATATTCAAGACTAAAGGATTAGCACTGTAAGTTTAGCCCAAGGTACATGCATACATATTAGAGGTAAGTATATTAAAGGCGGCAAACAAACCTCTCTGGGCTCTGCACAACAGCATTTTCCAACCTCAGTGGAAGAGATGCAAGAATTGATGAATGAAAGATTACCTACTATTTCACAAACAAGTTTTTAAAAGACAGGGTTGAATTAAGCAAAAAAAGACTTCATTTCATAAGTCACTTTCTCACTTAATTTTATACTTAGCAGTGTGTCCAATATAATTACTCATAAAAAATTGCCACATGATTGAATTTTTCTCTTTATCTGAAAAGCAGCACCAGCATCTGATGTTCTACTGATTAGGATCTGCCTCAATGTCTGTAATGGAATTT
Source organism: Nicator chloris (assembly GCA_013400495.1). Taxonomy (NCBI): domain Eukaryota; kingdom Metazoa; phylum Chordata; class Aves; order Passeriformes; family Pycnonotidae; genus Nicator; species Nicator chloris. The sequence continues at coordinate 22,870 of WAAE01020355.1, read as the reverse complement.
TCCACACACAAAAAAATAAAATCCTATGTTAATTCTGAGAGAATGATTTCAGAAAGAGTAAACATTTCCATACCTTCTCTAAACTGAGACTGAAGGGAAAGACAAGACAATCATACGTTCATGTATACAAAAATGAAACATGCTAAATTTCAGTGAGACTTTCAGAAAGTGTGGTGGGATTCTAGGGGGAGGGTACACAGAATATGAAAATAAATTTTTCTGGAGAGTTAAAGAAGAGTTTATGTAACTTTTCCTATAAATGTAATTTTTTTTTCTACTACATTTTTAAGATAAATGAAAATCAATGCCAGATTATTCAAAGACAGTCTTAAAAACCACAGCAGCATTGGAAAGTGGAGGAAATAAGACAAAAAACTTGACTAGTGTGAACTTCCCAAGTAGTTCTGACACAGGAGCATGACTTACAGCCTAGTGAAATGAATGTTGAAATTCGTATTTATTTATTTAGCAAATGAATTGGTCTTTCTGCAAATATTTATTAAAAAAGTAAACCCAAGACTGAGCAGTAATAAGTTCCTAAATCCTTGGAGCTTTCTCTTAAGATTCTTAAAAGGACACAGTCTGAACAAACTCATTAATTACGGATTACGGTGAAAACACCTGCAACCACTGATACAGAATTTATGTCACATCCCCAAAACAGACCTTCTCTTTCACATTCAAAGTTAAAGCATAAAATCAACTACAGTAATGAATATGCCATGGATTTGCAAACAATATTATAATAACTCTCAAACCATGACTACTGCATAGGATTGAAGGCAAGTTAATAATTTTCAGAATAAAATAATTACTGAGCAGACCACATATTTCTTTCCTGCCCTGTCAGGTAAAATTGAACTGCAGGTGAGCAACTAAAGTATTATGAAATTAACACAGAAGTTTGTAAGACGCTGTATGACAGAAACAAGGACAATGTCCATAATTCAAAGTACTAACAAACATCACCACATGGAAGACGTGATGGACCATATGTGGTAGACATAGAGAGGAGAAAGCATCAAAGTCCAGCATCAACAGAACACACACAGAATTAATAGAGACTAATATTTTCAACCAATGGGTAGCAAAGGAAAGAACAAAGGTGCAAGAGATACACACAAGTAAAGATGAGAATATGTGATCAGAGGCATAAAATTTCATTAAAATGCATTAAAGAGGAGCAGTAGCTTGAACTAAGCCTCCATCTGGATTCCACCACTGCACTGGTCATTAAATCTACTGGCAACTATCTACCACAACCCTGAAAAGAAATTAAAAATGACTAGCAAATGTTGACTCAAACTGCACAACTGGAAAGGGCTGTGCAAGTCTGAAAGGAAGTCTGTGGAAAGAATGCAAAATGGAATTGGGAGGCTAGGATAAATAAATAAATAAAAGACCGAATTTACAGCTGGTATATCAGGTCATGATATATTAACACAGGATGAAGCCCTTGGTGTCATTACATCCTTGACAGTAATGCTGAGAGTTGTGGAATTCTCTGTTTGAAACTGGACACCCAGAACACTTGTACACTTAATTCGAAGTTATGAACGTCTGAAAATAGCTGGAAAATTTGAGCCTTTCATTTCATAAGGCTATCTTAGATTATTATGCACAGCCTTTCATTTCAGGAGCAGATATGCTAAAAAACTGTTCTCAAGGCGTCTAAAAAATTTCATTAAAAAAAGGCATGAAGTAAATCTTAACAGAACAGTCACTGTTTAAACATTTATTTTAAAATCATTTTTATTCACTATCACATCCTTTCCAAAGAGCAGTCTACTTCCTCTAACACATCAAGCTTTTTACACAGTGTGCTAAAGAATGAACTGTAAGTCCTTTTCAGTTCTACCCCAACTTCAGTGTCTTGAGACATCCCCCTACACTGAAACCTATTGCTGGGCCAGTAACCAGCCCAGCCTTGCCCTGCAACATCTCTTAAACTGTCCCTCCTCCCAGCCTTAGCTTCACTGGCTGTACAGAAAAATGGATTACTTTCTAACCACTTCTGTTGTGTTCTCACAGACCTAAAATAGTACCTTGAAAATGTTCACATTCTAGTTTTACCTGCAGACCTATTCCCATCTTTTCACAAGTGTTTCTGTGAGAATCTCTAATTTTAAATGCCACAGCACTGATCAGACCATAATATGGGAAAACTCACACTGAGTTTTATGGTTTCTATACAAATTTCTGTTTCTACACACTGAGTCCATGACTTCAGCACAATAGGAAAACCATTTGCCCACCCCTTTCTTTTTTGTTGTGCAATATAATTTTTTGTAGATGAAACCAAGCTAGGACATAAATCACATCTTTTTCTGCTTGAGGAAGAAGTTATTCACTAGCAAAGAATAGCTGACAGGAAAAATTACAAAATAATATACCAAAAATAAAGCTAATTTTGGAAAAAAACCAAAAAAAATGTGGTAGGCTGAAACATGAAGGAAGACCTCTCAAAAGGCATAGAAGTTAAATATCCAGCCTTTTTGATTCATTGAGCAGGTCAGAAGTTAGATGAAGCAAAATGAAAACACAGTAACATTTACTAAGAGTAACAAGTCAATTCACTAGCCCTACGCTGCTGATAGACAGGGAACTGTCCTCTAGTTTGGAGCTGGACCTGTCCCCCAGGCAATCAAAGTCCACCTACAGACCTGCACTGGGGCTGTGGGCACTGAACACGCCTGGGAGGTCACAGCAGATTGTGAGAGCAATTGTGAGATTGGCCCCTCTGCATGGAAAGCTTCAGTTCTTTTGGAAGGGAATGGGAAAGTCCTCACCAAAACCTTCTGCATGGTAACTAAAAATCTGAAGACATATTTCTCAGGATGGTAACTTACAAAGTGCTGATTAAAAGAGCTACCTTGGACATATGGAGATAAAGATAGCAGCGCCTAGTTGTATCAAGTGCTGCCAGGAAGATTTTGAGCACCAGGGGTTTTTCATTTTATCTTCTTTTACATTTTCTTTTTCCCTGCTTAAAAAAGGGTGAACATTTTCCAGTTCATTTTCTCTCTTGTGCTCAGGCAGTGGATTTCAACTTTTAAAACAGCAAAGCTGCTTTAGGAGGAAATTGTTTCTAGAAGGTTTGGAAGTTCACAGCCTTTGAAATTTAAAATTACTTTCCTTGTACCTGCATTAAAAGGCATACTAGGATGATAATGCAGAGAACAAAGCACACAGCTCACCTCATAGTAACTTCGCACAGCATTGCAAAATGCTTCATCAGCTACGATTTGCGTCTCCCCATTCAGAAAGGCCTGGAAACGTTCCTTCAGTACCTGCAGCTGCTGCTTGTTGAGCTATGCAAGAGAAAAACAAGGAGAGGGGAGAGAACAAAAATAAATGCAGTTAGTCTCCAAGTAAAAATACACAGCATTGTACACACTTGGAACCTGTGAAGCAGGAAAAAAAGAGAGAGTCTCCCTGGCCAGCTGGCTCCCTGCTGGGTGGCAGCTCTTGGGAGGCCCAGCTGCACAAGCCAGGCTGTGACAGCCACACATGCACGCAGGCAGCACGCAAGGAAACTTCTGCTCTTTCCCTGGTGTCCTCGGGATGCCAGAGGCAGGTCTGCATGGATACTCCCATGCAGTATTTTATATGCATATGCTGAATATAATGGTTGATCCTCTCCATGGCAGCAGCAGCAGCTAATAAAACTTAACTCTTAGCTTGTCTCCAAACACATCATTTTCTTTTCAGCGTTCAAATAACTGACCATAAACAACTGAGATGCTTCAATTTTTTGGAGTAAACTAGGCACTGCCACTGGAGTGTTTCAACAAGCGTGTGCACTGTGAAGAAAACTGAGATCTAGCCACTGATGCTACAACACTGTGAACGACATGAAACAACTGGATCTTAGGGAAGAGCAGACAAAGGCCCCAAGATTGACACGCAATAACATTTGGTGGACTTCATATCAAAGTTGAGTACATTTTGAAAACAAATTCCTAGAAGATCACATTACCCAATTAAACCTTGCAATCAACCCATTTTTATCAAAGTTTAATTTTAACAGAAAAAGTGAAGTTCGGAAGCTCTCCTGGGATCCAGACACAGATCTTTTGCCAAGGTTTCTATCAACTCTTGAATTATTTAATAGGATATTTCTCCTTATCAAATCTGTGAGAAGTTTGAATATTACATCATATTCTTGAACTTTAACACTAAAAAAAATTTCAAACACAACTTACAGAAAGGTTTTCTAATCCTTCCTGTATTTTGCTTAAGTAAAACAAACAAATAAATGTGTAACCAGAAAATGTAAATATTTTTCCAGAGGGCAGAAAGGGATATTTGGAATGGCTAACCTGCAGCAAATAACACTGTCCTCAATGGCATAATCATTTCTTATTGAACAATTTTTGACATCTACAGTAAATATGGTGGCCTTAGGCTTTCAGGTCTCTTATGTCAACACTTTGAAGTCATTTAACCTACAACACTGTTACAAAATTAGTAAAATCTCTGCTATCCTGATAATGGGCCTACCGTGGACAACTTCTATCTTTTTACTATCACAGGAAGACTTTCATCCCACACAAACTTTGCTAAGTTTGCAAACTCATGTGCTTCTTTGGAACATGTAACGGTTTTCTGCAACACTCTCCAAATTGATTGCAAACCTGAAAGCTGTTTTATTTTGACAGGAAACAATAGTATAGATGCCATCTATACACTAGATATCAGAAATCCTCTAAAAAAATAATGAAATATAGGCAGTAGCGACGCAAAGCTGAAAAGCTATGCCTCTGACAAAAAATCCAAGCTAGTTAAAAATACATGATCATTCTGTTCCTCATCTCAGCAGAACAATTAACAATACAGAAAAAGCCCCAGGAGACCCCTATGGAAAAAAAAGACCTCCTGTAGAGGCAAGCAAACTTCCACAGAGGTTGCTGTGACTTGGATAAATTTCCTGCATGAACTCCTGAGAGCAGTAGCCTGACACTGACACCCCATCCTGTACCACTGCTAATTAAAAATCAATGGGAGAAGTATTCATATTGTGTCTGCACATCCACCCAAACTGGTACCTATCCATCTGCCTGCCAAACATCCACTCCTTGCACAGAATCTTCACGACACTTGATAGCTGTTTCTAACAGAAATCAAACCTCATTCCACTGATTTGACTCCTCTTATTCTTCTCTCACTTTGTAAATATTTTGGACAAGTTGAGATACCAGAAAATGCAAATCATCATGGATGGTTTGAGGGTTTTTTTTCCAGCGTGTTCTTTTGGAGGACTTAGAAAAGAGACGAACACTCACACGGACAGTGCCCCTCTGCTGAGCGAGCAGCTCCTTCATCCCATGGAATATTCACAGCTCTGCTACGACAACATGCAGGCTTCCTGCCAAGGCAATTATGAAAATGTGTTTTCATGCTTGCAGACTTCATTCTTTAGGTGATTTGCTTCTCTATTACTCGCATACCAAACAAAAACATTATGAATAAGGCAATGAAATATAAATTTAATTCTGACTTTCTCATTTCTAACCATCATAGTTCAGCAAACTGAAATGCCTTTAAAATATTTATGTATGGCTTTCATATTCACTACTTTAAGTAGTAAATATTTCTAAGGGTTGAGTGGCATTTTAGGATTACTGTATATTTCTTAAATTACTTTTATTTCAGTGCAAAATCTGGACATGCAGAATAAAGTTCTCCTGCAAAGCTGAAAAATAATAGTATTTCCAATTGAAAACATGAAAAGCTACAACTTGCACTAAGGATGATCTAAAGCCTATTTTATAAGTCTCAAGTACTGTCATATATAGAGACACAGATAACTGTCAAGATACAGAATAATTTATAGTAGTCTACTGCAGCATACAGCTCCTCTGGGTTGCTTTTTTACTTGTCAGAATATTGAGTGTATTCAACAGCGATTTCTCTCTCATCTCTTTTTATGTTGGTCATTTTTAATGAATTCATTACCAGTCTTCAATCTGAAGGACTTAAAAATGAAACAAAGCTAACAGTAAAAGTAATAGCTTGGAAATGAGGAGAGAAAAAGAAAGACTAATTGCATTGGAATGCCGCAGTAGCAAAAGCAGAGAAACAGGTGTTTGTACAGGACATTAGCTCTCAGATACTGCCAAGCAGCTCAACCTGTCAAAGTCTGAGCTACCTTTGAAGTTGGTCAACATGGAACAAGAGAAGATATCATGTATAATCAGAATTCCAAGAGAAATGCTTAAACTTAAGGGCAGTAAGCCTGGGCAGATTCCCTCTGGTAGGAGCTCCCATAACAGAGCTCAAAGTCCTTCGCAGGAGCACTTCCTTTCAATCACACAAGCCCTTTCCTCCTCTGCTCTGTGCAAGGTCCATACACATCAGACCTTCACTTTCAGTCCACTCTCATCTTCACTGTCAGTGCCTCTGTTTCTACATTTTAGTTTTAGTAGGAAGAGCCAAACCCAGGAAATTTAAAATTAAAAAAATACATTACTATATGTACCCCCAAATGTAAACTAAACTCAGAATACCACCAAAAGTATGCGGCAAAGCCTCGTTGATTCTTTTGCTTTCCACTAACCTGCTTCAGTTTTCTATTGCTTCTTTGAATTCCTCATTCTCAGTGGTATAGAATCTGTTGTCATAACTCTGTGTGATACTTCATAAACAACTACTGCTGCTTCATGAGAGAACGTTTACTGTAACTAAATTCCAGTGACTCAGAATATCAGATTTGATTGCGTTCTGCAAAATGACTGAAGATAAGTAAAGACAAATTTACGGGAAAACAAGATTAACTGCCCTCAGATCCATTTTTTCCTTTATTGCAGTCACACAACAGATAAAAACTTCCCTCCCATCCCTGTGTCTTTCAAAAAATGTAACTTTTCTTTCACTTTACATTTGCTAACCTTAGTAAGCTATGAAACAATGAAAATATTTAAGACAGAGTAAACTTGTCAAAGAGCTATTTAATTAAGAACTTTAAGTTGCAGTAGCAATTTAACCAGAGTAATATGAAACATGAAAGATTTTAAGCACTTCAAGCACTTAACTAGTAAAAAATTTTCTCACCTTGCATTTAATATTTCAAAGAAATCATATAACCAGACATTTTCCTCTTTGAGTATTAATTTAAAGATTTGCTTTTTACCCTTCTAAAGTGAAAGTTGAGTATGAAAACCTAGAAGCACTTCTGGTTTAGCTCCACTCATACCTTTAAACAATTTCAATAAATGGATTTTACACAGAGTTTAAGTTCCCATTTTTATAAGAACTCGCATTTCAAAGTTTAGGGAGTTTTTCCAATGTCACAAGTTTTGCTTCCTTAAACAATAAACTCCAACGAAGGAAAAATGAAACATGTACGGATTTTTAAGTATAATACTGCTTATTTCTCTTTGAAAGACAGAAGGAAAAAATTAAACTGTAGCTTCTCTGTGCTTGATGCTTCGTTAAAAGCATCCTTATCAGCTTCTCACTGGTTTAAGTACACAAAGCACTCACTACTGCCCCGATCACACGCAGCCAACAGCAGCTGGCAAAGCCAACCCACGGCACCAATGCCCCATGAAAAGTGTGGCCTTCAAAATGGACAACTTTAACGGGTGGCCTGTGCGGGGCCACTAGCCGGCTGCCCGCGGAGGCCGGCGGAGGCCGACGCAGGCCCGCGCAGGCCGGCGGAGATCCACGCAGGCCGGCGGAGATCCACGCAGGCCGGCGGAGGCCCGCGGAGGCCCGCGCAGGCCGGCGGAGACCCACGCAGGCCGGCGGAGGACCGCGGAGGCCGGCGGAGGCCCGCGGGCAGCACGCCCGCCCTCCGGCGGGGCAGCCACGCTCCGAGCCATCGCCACCTGGCGGCCGCGCCAGGAACGCGGCAGCCCCCGCCCCGAGACGGCATCTCTGCCACCATCAGCAAGCCCCCGACCTTAAGGCAAGCAGCGGCACGCTTTTTTCTCTCCTCCCACACTGTAGTGTGCGACTACCCTTTTCGGACCATATGGGTGTTTTAGGGAAATAGCAGGAGGTGATGACTGCAACTATAGACAGCGCAAGGTAAAATATTTCTTACACAGACTGCAAAAACACAGGGGTAGGGAGGAGCCAAGCAAAGAGCCACTTCTGAACCTTCAGTGCTGCCATGTGTACGGTCTGTAGCACCAAACCTAAGTCCCTTAACACTTCCAAAAAAATGGGACGCATTTTTATTTCAAAATTGTGCCGTTTTGTATAAAGTCTTTGACAGCAGCAGTTGTTTTTGAAAATTTAGTCAAAGCTATAATTTTTGAGAGCAGAGTGGAAAAATACCCAGATGAGGGTTCCCTCAAACAGCTGTCCCTCTCTTCCAATTCAGTCAGGAGATAAATTTTCATCTCCTGAATTAAGAGAACTGAAGGTACAAATAAATCTTTTTCCAGCCAACTTCTCACACATATCTTTGAACATAACTTTGTTTCTTGTCCTGACAACCTCTTTGCCAAGGGAAAACCATAAAAATGAAAATAAGTTGAAATTCTTTCAAGGACTATCTCATCCCGTTGCCACAGCAGCATGCTCAAGGATGTTGAGCCCAGTGATTCCCTCCCTGTGTCTCCTCTGCAGGGTCTCCCAGTTCAGCTGGGAGGCAGTACTGGTCAGGCCATTACAGCAGCTTTCCTCTTCCCAAATCAAGCCTTAGGAACGGCCAGACTGCATCTAAAAACACTTGAAAAAACTCTCACTCTGTTGCTGAGTGAGACTCAAGAGCCACCCAAGCCTTCACCACTCTGCTGTAATTAGGGCTTCCCACCACCCTCCATGGTGGTGGGGTGGGCTTTATCCACAGGGTCAGACTGGAAAGCCACACACAGCTCCTCTGTGAGAGCCAAGAACAAGGCATGGAGCCTCAGACTGAACCCACCATTATCCTCTCTTTCCAGAAAAACCTAACACTTGTGCCACATCATTGCCTCTTAGCGTGCTTCATTTCACACTGGTGATGAGAATAAGCCTGCAAAGCAAATAGCCAGTTATAAACAGCGATTCTTGCTCTGTTTCCTCTCCCTCTCTCCCATCTTGCCTCCTCTTCCAGTATCTGCCTACAAAAGAATAATACTTGTATTTCACAGCAGAGATAGAGAGTAGACATTCATAATGGATTACTTGACAGATTTTCTTCTGAGGAAGAAGACTAAATAAAAAGCATTAGAAAATATCAGTACTAACACAGAGGTGATAGCTGTGGTTACTGTGCTGAATTATGCAGCTCTTAATTATGTGCAATAATGGTCCTATACAGCATGTGGGTGGCACACAATGTATGCCGTCCCCGACTATTCGTTGCATAAACCAGTTTTATTTTCTAAAAAAAAGATAAATATTTTGCTGTCACTTAGCAACCTCGACTGTTCTTTGATTTTCTTAAAGTTGAAGTTATTCCAAGTAAAACAGTGTCTGTAAGGATTCTGTTTGCTGTCACTCCATGCACACTACACTGAGTACATAATCCTAGTGTAACAATTCAGTGCCTTGTTGCATCAAATATTAGATCACCAAAATCAGCCAATTCATCTACCAAACACATTCATCATTCTTTATAATCTAACAAGCACAGCATTGCATTTACCTTTCACTGGCTTGTTTAAAAACCACAAACATTACCAGTACCATAATGGTCAGTCAATTCCACTTACAGACTGTTTGAGTTATAAATATTTTGTGCATCACTA
>WAAE01020355.1:0-12937 GCA_013400495.1 Nicator chloris | reverse complement strand
GCGGAGACCCACGCAGGCCGGCGGAGACCCACGCAGGCCGGCGGAGACCCACGCAGGCCCGCGGATGCCGGCGGAGGACCGCGGAGGCCCGCGCAGGCCGGCGGAGACCCACGCAGGCCGGCGGAGGCCCGCGGGCAGCACGCCCGCCCTCCGGCGGGGCAGCCACGCTCCGAGCCATCGCCACCTGGCGGCCGCGCCAGGAACGCGGCAGCCCCCGCCCCGAGACGGCATCTCTGCCACCATCAGCAAGCCCCCGACCTTAAGGCAAGCAGCGGCACGCTTTTTTCTCTCCTCCCACACTGTAGTGTGCGACTACCCTTTTCGGACCATATGGGTGTTTTAGGGAAATAGCAGGAGGTGATGACTGCAACTATAGACAGCGCAAGGTAAAATATTTCTTACACAGACTGCAAAAACACAGGGGTAGGGAGGAGCCAAGCAAAGAGCCACTTCTGAACCTTCAGTGCTGCCATGTGTACGGTCTGTAGCACCAAACCTAAGTCCCTTAACACTTCCAAAAAATAGGAAGCATTTTTATTTCAAAATTGTGCCGTTTTGTATAAAGTCTTTGACAGCAGCAGTTGTTTTTGAAAATTTAGTCAAAGCTATAATTTTTGAGAGCAGAGTGGAAAAATACCCAGATGAGGGTTCCCTCAAACAGCTGTCCCTCTCTTCCAATTCAGTCAGGAGATAAATTTTCATCTCCTGAGTTAAGAGAACTGAAGGTACAAATAAATCTTTTTCCAGTCAACTTCTCACACATATGTTTGAACATGACTTTGTTTCTTGTCCTGACAACCTCTTTGCCAAGGGAAAACCAAAAAAAAACCATCCTTTGCTCAAGGATGTTGAGCTCAGTGATTCCCTCCCTGTGTCTCCTCTGCAGGGTCTCCCAATTCAGCTGGGAGGCAGTACTGGTCAGGCCATTACAGCAGCTTTCCTCTTCCCAAATCAGCCTTAGGAACGGCCAGACTGCATCTAAAAACACTTGAAAAAAACTCTCACTCTGTTGCTGAGTGAGACTCAAGAGCCACCCAAGCCTTCACCACTCTGCTGTAATTAGGGCTTCCCACCACCCTCCATGGTGGTGGGGTGGGCTTTATCCACAGGGTCAGACTGGAAAGCCACACACAGCTCCTCTGTGAGAGCCAAGAACAAGGCATGGAGCCTTAGACTGAACCCACCATTATCCTCTCTTTCCAGAAAAACCTAACACTTGTGCCACATCATTGCCTCTTAGCGTGCTTCATTTCACACTGGTGATGAGAATAAGCCTGCAAAGCAAATAGCCAGTTATAAACAGTGATTCTTGCTCTGTTTCCTCTCCCTCTCTCCCATCTTGCCTCCTCTTCCAGTATCTGCCTACAAAAGAATAATACTTGTATTTCACAGCAGAGATAGAGAGTAGACATTCATAATGGATTACTTGACAGATTTTCTTCTGAGGAAGAAGACTAAATAAAAAGCATTAGAAAATATCAGTACTAACACAGAGGTGATAGCTGTGGTTACTGTGCTGAATTATGCAGCTCTTAATTATGTGCAATAATGGTCCTATACAGCATGTGGGTGGCACACAATGTATGCCGTCCCCGACTATTCGTTGCATAAACCAGTTTTATTTTCTAAAAAAAAGATAAATATTTTGCTGTCACTTAGCAACCTCGACTGTTCTTTGATTTTCTTAAAGTTGAAGTTATTCCAAGTAAAACAGTGTCTGTAAGGATTCTGTTTGCTGTCACTCCATGCACACTACACTGAGTACATAATCCTAGTGTAACAATTCAGTGCCTTGTTGCATCAAATATTAGATCACCAAAATCAGCCAATTCATCTACCAAACACATTCATCATTCTTTATAATCTAACAAGCACAGCATTGCATTTACCTTTCACTGGCTTGTTTAAAAACCACAAACATTACCAGTACCATAATGGTCAGTCAATTCCACTTACAGACTGTTTGAGTTATAAATATTTTGTGCATCACTAAGTCTGAAATGTTAAATACTTCCATTGTCCAGAGGAGCATATTCAAGATACTTTGGCAGAATTGTAAAATATCCTACCACGAACAGACGGTTTGGGGTTTGGTTTTCTTTAGGAAGTAGAGGTGATGGCACAAAAATCCCAAGCAGTGAGTGAAGCAAAGCCTGATTTATGTGAAGGCATTCAGGTGTACCTCACTGACTGCCAAAATATAGAACAGGAGACAGATTCCAGCAAGGTCAGATTGGCACCTCAGAGGAAAAGAAAAAATAGGTATTTTGAGAATGAAGAGGAACAAGTATTTTGCAGGGGAAAAGACAAAATAAAAATTAGGCTTTCCCAACTTTTTGGCAGAAAATATATAAATAAATACAGGATAATTTAACTGCTTAGAACCTACTCATAGCAATGATAGCTTTCTTTCTTGTTGAAAAAAAAAATCAAACTTTCACAGACTATGTCATGCTAGAAAAGAATCTGCTATGTGTGTTTCCTAAAGGCAGTAAATATCACATCCCAATAAAAGCTATCTCCACTGAGATGAGGTTCTCAGTACAGTTGCAATCATTTTCTCTGTATCCACTCCTACTACCTGAGATTTGCTGTAGAATTTCGCTGACAATCATCAGCCAGATTTATAATATTGTATTTGTTTCCTCCGTGCTGTGCCTTACCGATCTCCTCTTAGTCTGGACTGGCTGCCAAAACTCCACGGCTAGTGCAGCTATGTTCTGCTGTCCCTTGTGACAGCACTCTTTGAGGCCATGGCCCATGCACAGTACACAGGGCACTGCAGCCTTACTTCCTTGAGATTGCCAGAGTTACAAGGAGAACAGTCATGCCTGAAAGCTATGCAAACAAAGCTTCCAGCCAAGAAAACTGATGGTGACTCATGCAGAGACCACGAAAATCACGCCTAGTAGGAATACACAGTGATATGTGGCCATAGTGGGAACCTCAGCTACCAGTGCCTTTCACTGAAGTCAGGCCTGGAAGAGACCTTCAAGATCACTCAGTTCCAACCTCTGCACTGTGAGAAGCAAACCTTCCACTAGACCACTGGTTGGCTAGATGAACTGGTTTTCTGATCAATTAACAAACAGAAGAAATTAAAGAAACAGAGGTAAAGTCTGGCCTGTAAAGTCATTAACAGTTAAGTCATCACATCATATGGACATATATACTTTACACATGTCAATACACAACCCAACTTAACTACGGTATGGTAGAACCAGGATACTAGTTCTAGACACTAGAACTAGGATAGTCAAAGACCCTTAGTATTAGAGACCACATTATAAAAGTAAATACTGTGCTAATCCAAGTGACCTTCACTTTTGTCAGGCAAGGACACCCCTGCTTGTGAAAGTAGACTTCAGCTTTGAATGAGCTGTCCAGGTATCATCTCATCTTGTACACTTGTATTTGTAATATAGTCTTCTACCTTGGAAACCTGCAGTGGGAAAATTTCTACTTTGAAATCCTTTCCCAGCCTTACAAGATGAGCCTTCAAACATTCTCATATCCTACTTTTCTAGGAGCCTCAGGAATACATTTATAGCAAAAAAAATCTAGAAACTATCTAAAGAATAAATACAAACATCTGCATAGCCATCACAAAAAACATCCTCCATGACAGACACATCCAAGTCCCTGAATACATTTATTTCTCAGCATGTAATATGAATTAGAACCAGCACAGCAGATAATCTCATGAAAACTACAGGGATAAAACTAAACAACTGCACACGGCAACCAAACTGCACTTAACATTTCCTTAACGGCAAAGAGAGCACCTCTCATGAAAGCACTCCTCACTTTCTGGCTTCTCAGCCCCATCTCCCAGAACTCTCTCTGGAAACTAGTTTTCATTAACCTAGAGGATTGCAGTACTCATGAACCCATGAAAGTGTAATTTTGTGTTACATTATAAGATTCTACCAGAGAAATGGCCAGTAAGTATGTAAAAGTTTTATCATGTCCCCTGCCAATACCATGTACACCTTCCACAAACAACTACATATTCTCTAACATAAGTAACTCTGAAACTTTTTGCTTTTGTCACAGATTTTAATATCTCACATACCTAAAACTCCTTTTTGCTTCCCCACCTCCCCCAGTCATAAAGTCCAATCTAATAGAAGGCATTTCTTTTTCCCTTTAGAAGGCAATCTTGGTCTTTTTATATCAAAGAGCCATGATTGCTACAGGATTATTCAACACTGGTAGTCAATCCCATACAGTCAAATGGAAATTCTTAATACACCACTAGGCTTCCTCATCAAGATATGTAGGAGACTCTCCACCATTTGAAGACCCAAGTACAAAGAAACATCTCCCTGAACCAAATATTCTAGCAGAGAGAAAGGATTTGAAAAAAAAGAACAACAGGATTTATTTACATGCATACAATTAGGAAGTCAGACTAGGTCCTTCACAGTCCTTCTAGTCAGTTTGCAGGAAGTTCTCAAGGCTTAATTTACATGGCTGAACCTACTGTGGAGAGCAATACAGATCTTTTAATGACATCTGATTGCAGCTTTAAGCAGTACTCCACTTAGTTTTGAATTTTCAAGCTAGAATTAATTTTGAATTATCAAGCTGAAAAAAACCAAAGCTTTCCAAAAGGGATGCAGAGGTAACATACAACCCCTGAGCATTGTAACCAAACGTTTTCTCAGATGTCTAGGTACACTGGACACAATGAATCCTTTCCACACCAAAATACATAGACATGTTATCCAAATTACATGTTTAGTCACATTGAACCATGTATTTGAAACACAAGATGGAGCATTCCATAGTCCATTTCATTTTGGTTGTTATGTACATATACCACACGTGACTACACTGTCCCCTTTTGCCAAAGTGTTATTGTAGTCTGTAAAAAGTTTAAAGCAGCATTCAAACATCTGTAGATATCTTTTTTCCCACAGCAGATTTAATAATGGGTAAATTCATTAATTCTTGCAAAATCACTCACCTCTCTGGAAAAATGAGCTTGTCTCAGAACTGTATGCTATAACATTTAAGTGTAGAGGGAAAACACAGTACATAAATCTATATGTAGTGTTCACACCCAAAATAAATCTGTCAGACTTCACACAAGAGACTGGTATAATAATGCTATCCAAAGCTATATTTTGCCGGGTAATCTTTATGCAATTAAGAGCCTCAAGAAGACACTTTATTAAAATTCCCTTAAAAGGAGAAATACTCAAACATACTCCCACCCTGAATATCACAAAACCCTTCTGTTTCAAGCAACAGGATCCTCATAATGGTTAAATAGGAACTTATAACAGTAGCTAACAGATTTTATTGTCAGGCTGTTCCTGACAGTGATTCAGAACCTTCTCCTTTTTTGATGCCTTTTAACCCTATTTCTAGTGCTGCCTTTTGTTATGATAAGTGATTTCCTTTGCGTGGTATGTATTCATATCATCCAAACATTTTAGAATTTACTTCTGTTTATCAGCACATTTTCATCCTTCTTCCTGTGGGGTTTTTTTTGGAGGGAGGAAGCAGTTTCTTACTTTCAAAAGAAATCATTTGTTGCCTTTTTTTCTTTCATGATCAAGATTCTGGATTCATTTTCCTTTCCTACTTAATTAAATAGTTCCCCCTTCTTAAGCATTTGAAATGAACTCGCAGTATTTGCTATCACACCACCTACTAATTATAACCTACAAATTTCATTCCTAGTGTTATTTCTGTCTTCCCTTCTGAAAATGTTCCTTGGTTCTCACCAAGTCTTTCGGCAACCTGATGTGCACAATCCAGGCCACCACAATTTTCATAACTGCTGAGCTTTAATTTGGTCTGCAGCACATATGCACTTGCGTAAGAGAGAACTTGAATAATGGACAGTATCAGTATTTTAACATTTCTGAGTAAAATAACTGTGTTTGTCCTCTCAGCTGTATAATGCGCTGGCTGAGTTAGAGATCAGCCCCTTCATTGCAGAGCTGTGGTGAAGGGCAGCAGGCAGGTCCTCAGCCTCTTACCTTTGGAGTTGCTTTTCTCTGGCCCCTGTGGTGGCTACATGGCATGCATCAGCATCTCCTCTCCTGCCTCCCTGATCCTCAGCCTGAAAATCACCCACTGACAAGTTTCCCTGGCTTGGTCTTCAACCTGCCTCATCACCACGGCCTTCCCAGAGGACCACTGGATAGAGGCTGACCTCAAACAGTGTCTGCAGACATGATCATGACTCTGGCCCCCATCAGCATCGCAGCTTGGTCCCCTTAGGGGTCAATCTGCCCCTACTGCTCCCTGATGCCCCCTTCATTTCTCTTTATCACCCTCAAAATCATCCCTTTCCTAGCAATAGCCTGGGGTCTTCACATCTTCTCTCCCCTCTTTCCTTACTTCTGCCTCCAGCTTCAGTGATCATAGAGCTTCTAGCATTCTGCTTCCCATGTTCCCTCTCCCCCTGCTCCTGCCAGGTGTGCTCCAGCAGAAAGGCAGAATAACACCCTTAAAAACAACCAACCCTCACCCCCATGAATAAAAGTGTACTTTTTACACTTGAACCTACATTACTCAAATAGAAACAACATAATTCATGACACCTCCATGTAGATGTCCACATCTATACTGCATAAGTTGTATAAGCTATTCCCTGATGTTATCAGAACAGCTTTCATTAAGATTTCCAATGATTTCTTTTCAAATATAAACCATGCTGTATCTTTGTCTTCCCCATTTCTGTACCGTTTTCAAAATTTTGCAGTCTTTCAGGTTTCATAAATTTTTATGTATCTTCTTTCCTCACAGATGCTTCACAGAGAATCTTAAAGATTTCATCTCTGTATACATTGCAGCTCACATGCATAAGTGGATCTCATTCAACAGGCTTATCTAAGCAGACGACACACAGGTCTCTTTTCTTCTTCACTCATCTCAGGTTTAATTTGAAAAAATGGACTGGTGTCATTCTGGTATTTCTCCCATGGTGCCCAGGTGTCAACTTGGGTCCAGTACCCCTTCCTCAGATACCCACAGTGTTGTCCATGTTCGACTCCTTTCCTTCCTTCTCACACTGCTGATGGAGACACGGCAACTCCCAAGCAAGACTAAAAACAAAAATCCTCTTCAGCTCAGGCCTCCTTCCAGGCAGAATTTTTGCTTCTCCCTAATCTCTGTGATCCAAATTTTCCTACATTCAACACAAGCTGCTTGAGCTATTTTCTCAATTTCTACCTAAGCCCACTACCAAAGATGTAATTATTCACCACTGCAAATATCTGCTCCTTTCTTTGCCATGAAAAGAAGGCAGACAGTTAAGCTATAATTCAGTCATATCCCCAGTTTTACACAGATACATTTTTCTAAATCAATTAATGGAGAAATTTTGGGGTTTAGGTTCCTAATATTCTTATATTAGATTTTTTTCCTAATTAAGTGTTTAAAACAATGTTTAATTAAAGACTTTAGGTCCCTTAGAGTTGTATCCCAGTACCTCATTTCTCATCAGCCCTTCAATGCCAGCATCAGGAACCATCAGACACATTGCAATGCACAATACAGCACTGAGATAAATTTAATTCTGCAAATATAGAGCATAAAAGTCTGGAGAAGTCTGGCCTTAACCTTATCACTTATCCTACTTAAAAACAAGGAGGAATAAAATCATAGAAAATTCTGCTTCCCACAAGAAATAGCACTGGAAGAAACCACCTTCCAGTTGAAATTTCAATTAAAAGAAAAAAAAAATCTCATCTCCAATTAAAAATCAGAGGTTAGATTAACATAAGATTTCTGTATCAGTAATACAGTCTTACAGGAAACAAAAAAAAAAAAAGAAGACAAGGTTAATTAAGGAGTTTTCCACTCAGCAATAATGTTAGTACTAATTAAAAAAGTTATTAAGCTGCACTTATTTCCATAGGAAGTTATTGGCAAAATGTATTTCTTTTATTGTAGTCTTTGATGCCTTGAGGGAGCAGAGTTAAATGGCTGAGTCAGTCAGTAAAACAGCAAACCAATTCACTTGCATCACATTCTCCTCCATGCTCTGAATACTAATCAGGAGAGAATATTGAAAACAAAAGCTGAGTGTCTGCCAGCTGAAACGTGATTCTGTACCTGTCTGATTGATAACTTGCTCCCTCTTCAATGAATAAACCAAATGAATCACAACAAACTATGAGGTTGTACAGTATAATACTACAGATTTGTTTACTCTATACATGCACATTCAACTCAACAGTAAATAAAGGTTGTTACTAAAACTCATTCTACAGGAGAGTTTTGTTTTGTTTTTTAGTTGCAAAACAACACAGAAAATCCAATGGTAATGTTACCTCTCAGATCTCCACTCTTACTCTGCACAGCATACAGCATATGTATTATTTCTCTTCTCTTTTTGTACAGCCTCCATATGTCAAATAATGGAGAACAAAGGCTTCAAGACATTCTCCAATAAATCAATCCAAATAATCACGTTAGGCAAGAAGTTACTTCAAACAAAAGTTCTTCCATTACAAAAACATATGAATCTGAAGATTTACCTATGATCAATTTTTTATAAAGACATTCCTTTTTATACTCATGGTAAGGTTCACTAGTTTTTGCCAAAAGAGCCCACACCAGTGAAACCTCACTACTCCTTTCTTATACCAAGAATCCATGCTTCCCTGCTAGGAAATAAAAGTGCAGTACACTGTGGGAATGCAGCTGGAAAGAGAAGAGTGGCAGAAAACGTGACAGTTTTATACCATTGATTTAGACTGCAATAATTTCCAGGGAACACTGTGGAATCAGGTTTGATGAAACACAAGAGATCAGAAGGAAAAGGCAGCAGCATCAGACGCAGCCTGGGTGGAGCAGGGACAGCTGGCCAGAGATCCAGTGAGGGAGCCAAGTTCAATAGTTTGTCACTACCATTCCAATAGAAGAAACAATGGTCCTTTGACTTGATAAAGTAACCCAAAAGTGGAAATCATGGTATGGTAACAATATTTTGCTGACCCCCAGCTCAACCCAGGAAACCAGGCAGCAAATGATGATGTTCCTTTCCTCTCTTCAAATGCTTGCTAGGTATTAGATCACTTAAGCCAGTACCAGGCTTTTTTCTGGAATTGCAACACACAATAAATAAATGCCATTTTTACCACCTCCAAGTTTTAACCCAAACAAGATCATTTCTATGTTCAGAGGACAACACAGCATCTAACAACTTTTTCAGATAAGTATATTACTAAATCTGGAATAGTTATAAATATTCCTAATTAGCTTGTCACAGACCGTTCATTAAGGTTTGAAAGGGAACTGGATTGACATAGTATTTTGGGATACATACATTTGTTAAACTCAGTGCAGTGTGAAAAAAAATAGTCAGATTCAATTAAAAAATATTGTGGAAGTCTTACAATTCTGATTAGGAGTCAGCTAAAGAAAATAGACAAGGAAATGTACCACAAAGTCATCGGGAATCTTCTTGTGAGAAACATTATTAGAATTCAATGAACATTTATTTAGAATTCAAGGGAATTTAAATTTAAATTAATTTTAGAATTCAAACAGAATTCAAGGGAACAGAGTCTAGAAAAAGAATATCATACATAGAGTTTGGTAACTGCTTGGATACGAAACTTTGGATTTTATGTACACAGTAAACAACTTTGAAGGAACAACTGGATTTTAAACTTGGTCTGAGGATACAAATGAGAGGAGGGAGTCTGTCAAACAGTTTTTACACTTCATGAAATCCCTGCATTACTGACATCCTAACACAAGAAAATATAATTTTTTATCAGATATTGTGCTTAGTTTCTACTTACACTAGAACAATTTACGTTATAATGTTAAGAAATAGATAGGAAAAGAGACATACACAAAAAAACTGGTTAGCCAAGTCTGAAGTATCAGATTCACCAGGGTTTCTGGGATTGAAACTGGCCAGCTGCAATTCAAAGACAAAGCTCAGTGCGACACAAGCACCAAGAGGCAATGTCCTGTGCCGGACTTTAATATAGGTGTATAATAAAGAAGAAAAGAGGGAGCAAAGCGTTTTAAGAAAAACCCTGAGTACAACAGCAACCAGAGAGTGGACCTCAGAGTAAAGATGGGCTGTAGATAAGTGAGCAGAGATGCAGTTTCCTATTATTTATTACTGAACATGCATTAAAAATCTACTGGGAACACTTTCATTTTGTCCTCTTGAAATCACTTCCCAAACTTATGAAGTGTAGAAAATCCAGTGAACTTTTCCCAATTTACATTTTCTTCTACACTGACAAGTATTTGCAGTATCATGTCTTTGATTAACATTTCACAAGTTAAGGTTCCAAGAGTTCTTTCACTCCTTCAAGCTGCTACTACCCCAACATATAAAAATTTGGTGCCCCAGTAACACAGGAAGATAAATAAGAAAGTACACATCATACAGCCATCATCCCTCTTTATTCAATCACAAATTTTGCAATATGCACACAATAGAGTGAAAAGGGGATTCCATGCACGTTTTATTGCCCTAATCTACAAATCTTCCTATTTTGCCACACTCATAAGGAGTACTTTTCCCCTTGACAAAGGGGAGTAGGAGGGGAAAGAATGAAATAACAATGTTAACTGTTTCCTCTCTAGTTAAAGAGCAGAGAGGGATCATGAAAACAAGCAAGCATAGACACATCAAAATTGCACAGTTGACTATCAACAGCTAAAACTGCTGGTTGAACTAAACACTGTTTTTGCCTCCAAAACGCTAGGCTATTAAGCAAAAAATTTCAGCCTTCAAGGGCTTAATAAAGATCACAAATAGACCAGCTCATGATCTATCTCAGCTCTTCCACAGGCACAGTTTTTGCTCTTTAAATATTTTCTAAAAGAATGCCCCAAACCCATGTAGTTTCTCATATAGTTACAATGGCTTCACATGAAGCAAATAGGGTATATTTCAATGAAAAGATATAATAATTAGGTGAAATTCCACCCAGTGCATTTAACGGACTAATACACAAGAAACAGGCAGGGATTAACTAGGGAGGGTAGTCTGACATTACCAAAAGTCAACTCTGCCACCATGAGCAGCTCCCACACTACAGGATTATTTCCAACATCATTTCCAGTACTAGCAGCACATTTACAACTCCAGCTGTGCCAAGAGCCCGTATGTTCCAGCACACTGGCGTGTGACATTGCTACAGTCAGCTCACAGTTCTAAATCATGTCACCAAGTAAGCTTCCCCAACCCTCCCTAAGCATAGTTCTTTCTAGGATTTTCCTAACAGTTTCTTATTTTTGGGCAATGTCACCACAGCTCAGTGTGTTCCATGCTTTTGAGATATGTCTGTCCGTGTCTGAATACACCATACAGCTGGTACACATATGGCCAAATAAATCAATCCAAAAATTCTTGGAAGAATCAAGCATGCTGTGCAAGTACACATCGTTTGTGTACTTCTCATGCACAAAAATCACAGAAAAATTTAGGATGGCTGGGATACGTAGAGAACATACAGTCCAAAGTCTTATTCAAAGCAAAGTTAGCAGTGCTCAGGGCCTTGGGCAGTCCAGGCCTTCACACCTGCAGTAATACAGACTCTGCAAAATCTCTGAGCAACTTCTTCCAGTTCTTAGCCACATTCACCATCAGAACCGAATTTCTTGACATCCAGCTGGAGTTTCCTGTGTTGCAATTCACAACTTTTGCATCTTAGCCTTTTGCTGTCCATCTCTCAGAAGAATCTCCATGTCTTCTATTCCACTGACCTTACCTCTTCAAAAGCTGCCAGGAAAATGCTTTTGAGACCATTTTTCATGATTTCTCTACATATCAATAGCAAAGTTCCTCATTAAAAAAAAAAAGATTAACACTGGAAGATATCTGTCAGAAAAGAGGAAGACACAAAAAGCAATAGCTAGATGTGTCTTCTGCATATATGATTGGTAAAAACAGGAACAATTGCCTAATCAATTAAAAAAAAAAAAAAAAAAAAAAAGCTGTACCCTTAAGTCCTTAGTTGTCTCAGAGAGATACTGCACACATTCACATTTCCCTGGGTAGCTTACCTTGAAAACATCTCTGCATTCTTTAATGGTTCCCTCATCTCCAGGCCATGCTGCTAGTAGCAGAAAATGTGGAAGTCACATTCAAGGCATCACAGACCGAAGATCCTGCACTAAGGTCTTTGAAAGTGCATACATTGATTCTGCAATCTCATCTTTTCTGCCTGAACCAGAAAATGAATTCTGATACTGTGCTTCTCTATGCAAAGTAGTTTAACGAGATTTTTGAAACTAGAGTCACAGTACATTGAAATTATATGTGCCAGAACAAAGCTTTCAGCTTACAGACTGCAGTCACCCTCCAAAACTGTGCCTTAGAAATAGATCAAATTCAGAGAATTCAGAGTTAGTTATGCTGAAATCCAAACTTAAGACTAAAAGCAAAAAGTATATGCAAGGTATTTAAACACAGCTAGTTATTCCTCCAGAATCCCCCAGAGAAGAAAAAAATACACCATGATGAATCTCCTGTATCTGCTAGAGTCAGATCAAATTCACCAGGGAGCAAATAGCAAAGCATGTCTGAAAACACCAGTTATTGCCTGATCTACAGCAGAACAAGACAATGGCTCTGTAGATGACTTAACAGGGTTTCTAGGACTTACTAATCCAATTCAACTTTATAGCACTGGTTTGGGTTTTTTTCCAAAAGGGGAAAAAACAGCAATATTTTGTGAATATTTTAGAAATAATGTTCTGACTGACAAATTATAGTCTTTACCATATGCGTGGGAAGGTGGCTGTGGAGGACTTACTGTTTCTTGCAGGAGCTGTTCTGCTTGGGGGACAAGGTGGGGGCATGCTGTTTCAGAAGAGCTGCATGCTTAGCCCAGTTATTCTGAAGTGTGAGTTACCTGTATTGATAAATATGGAGTTGCCAGGTTTCAGTGACTCTAGAATAATCCTATTTATTTTAATAATTTTATTAATTTCT
>WAAE01020353.1:0-76964 GCA_013400495.1 Nicator chloris | reverse complement strand
AACAACAATAACAACAAAAAAAACAGCTGTGAAAAAATTTTCAGACATTTAGGTTATTTCTGTGCCAAATTTAAACAGTCTTTAGCAAGCTCTCCTTAAGAATGTAGTTCCAGTTACATGGTGACTCTGAAATAATGCCACAAACACCTTATGGCTGAGGGGAAGTAAAATTACTAACTATGTCAATATAATTCATAGGCATTGCAATGTCACGGATATTAAAAAACTTTCTAGGCAGAAATATATGTATTTTATTTCATATCAAAAACTGTTGGAGCAAACAACATCCACACACTGTTGAAAAAAGGGAAAACTTAAAGGTCTGTTTCTTGCATCAATGTTAGAAAAATTAGAGACTTCAGCTGCATAAACCAGACAGTCTCAACATGAGTGTTTTTCACCGTTTTACTGTTTTGCAGTAAATCTCTGTGCTAATTAGTAAATGAAAGCTGAATCTTTCTGGGAACATGATAACCACTGGCCTATGACAATACTACATATCTCGTTCAGAACAGCATGCATCCAGTTCACTGTACACGTTTGTGCTCTAAACCAATTTTCACCAAATAAGTACTTTTAAAAAGGGGCATATGCCAGCATGTCTTTAAGTGTAGTAACTGAACAGAGCTTCAGCAAAATCCAATTATCTCCTCTGTCAAATTTAACAATAGAAGAAGCAACCGTTTATTTCTTCTCAGCAAGCAGGTCTTAAAAACTGATCATGTTGCCAAAGCCATTCCCAAGGATTTTTTGTGATGGCATGTCACAAATGATTTTCACGTGGAAATCAGACAGCCAAGTTTTAAGGCACCACAAAAGTAATCTATAAGGAAAAAAAATAAAATTAAAAGTAACCAAATAATTCCATATCCAAGACAGATTCAAAAACAAAGAAGAAAGTTTTGCATTCCGGTCTTCTAATTTGTAACACAACACAGAGAAATTACAGTAGCACCCCTGCATTTAGCAAATGAGAAATGTCAAAACAAGGAAGGCACTAAATCTATATAGGAGCATGACAAATTGATTTTGAAATCATATTTTCTGCAATCAGATGCTGTTTCCATGATTGATTGTTTCAAAATTTTACACAAATGCAAGGTCTTAGGCTTATGTTTTTGAGAAGGACAAAGCAATTCAGCAATTCCAGAGAGCATTTGACATAAACTTGCATTAGTTTTTCTTTTTGTCATCATTACCAAAATTATGATACTTCATGGAGCCAGACAGAATTGTTAATAGACCTAAATTGTTATGTGCCAGGTTGCTTTATGCTTTTGATTTCTCTTGCAAATAAATGGAGGTTTTTTCCTACTGGTTATCTATTCCATAATTGATACCTCTGCAAGCAATGTTGGTTTCTTTATTTGTTATGACTGGCAATTGTTCAACAGTCTTTTAGCATATTGTTGGATAATAGAGTAGAAACCAAAGAAGTAAAACTTATACCTTCCATAAAACTAAGTTGCCTTTCATGTGTCCTTCAGCTCTTAAATTCAGTCATTTTATATAAGAAGAACAGTCAAGTGTAACTGTGTAGGACTATGAGGTTAATTCTTCAGTAATAAGAACTGTAAGAACAGAAAATATCAATGGATTATTTTTTACAGTTAGACATCCCTGATCTATCATACAGAANTACAGTTAGACATTCCTGATCTATCATACAGAAGAAAAATTTTAAAAATCTGTATCATAATTCACACCATAACAAATTTGAGATCAAGTGTCCAGTCACTATGCAGGTTTGGCCACAATCAAATTTTTACAAAATTAGCATAATGTTGCAGAAAGAATAGATTTCATAAATTGAAAAACAGATTGAATAATTTCCCTGAAACTTTTTTCAAAGCACTAGGAATCAAAACTACTGCATGCAGAAACTGATGTCAGAAATTAAATTGAAACACGTTCTCCAGGAATACCTTTTTCATCTCAGTGTCCATAGAATAAGAGTGTTCCTCCAGCATTTTAAACTACACCAGAAGCTAAGACAAAGGGAAAGAACCATAGAGAACAGTAATATAATGTGGGAAAATAGTTGGAAGATAGTGATACTTTTTATTTGGATTCAAGACACTATTACAGTTTACCTTCATATCAAAATGTTGATTTGGTATTAGAAGTGACACAAAAAAACCAACTAGCTTCTGGAAAGCTGTATAACACAGGTGATGAGGAGATTCTTGTTCCTGCCCTTGGGAGGTGTCACTTTCATGCACTGCTGAACACCTTGGGGGATGTGGAAGTGGAGTAATGGGATGAGCAGTTCCAAAAGGTCAGTCTCCCTACTTTTCCAGAAAGCTGTCTTTTCTCACAAGAAAAAGGGGTGTAGGTTTTTTAATAACCAAAAAGCATGATCAGTTAAATTCACTTTTACTCATTTCTTCCTTTCTTGAGCTAAAATTTTGACACAATGATTTAGAAGTCTCTGGTGAATAGGCAGACCCTTCTTGCTGTACCAGATGGAAAGGGAAAGTGTCTAGAGCTGAAACTAGACAGAAAACAGCACTTCACATGGTTTAAAAATAACTTTTAAGCGCTTGGAACTAACTGACTGTTAGGTTCATAAATAACATCAATGGGACAAAAGTAATAAAAAAATAAAAAGAGAAAACACTCACTTGGACAGACCACAAAAATCAAGAGCTACTAGGTTAGCTATATCAGTGCACAAGATGCAACAAACAGCCTCTAGATCTCCTTAGCCTCCTTCTCCTCCTCCTCCTCCTCAACTCAGTGACACCAGTCACACAACGCCTTCACACTGCCTCGGGTGACCACATTTTCCACGATGAAAAAAGCCCCAGCCAAGCTTCCTGTTATTTTCTACCTCTACAAATTCCACTTCCTTGTAAAGCAGTCATCTTGAACTAATCTGCTTCCTGAACATCACCATCCACAGTTGCAAAAATGTGTATTTGTGATTCTCTCAGGAGGTAAAGTGCTTCGAGACCCAGATGACCTTGCTACAGAGCAGTGGTTTCAATCTGACATTGGGTCCATGAACAGCTTTGGAGATTGAAAGAAGCTACTTTGAACAAGATAAACTACTAGATAATGTTGCCATTACCTTTTTATGACAAGTGTAAAAGGAGGCTGCTAAAGTGTTTATCTTTTTCAGCCTAAGCATTTGCTCTGTGTGTCTTCCTTCCTACTGCTGATAACTTTCTAAATTTTATCACAAGACTAGTTGGCTGCTTTTGCTGTCACGTCTCTTACCACAAGATATAAGTGTGGTATGTTCAAGTGGTCCAGACTTCCAGCCTAGTTATCCCAGTCACAACAAGAAAATCTACAACCACCTTACGGATTTAACAACATATTCTTGAACATTCTGTTAAAGACTGCAACATAATCTGCAAGTTATACCTATGGATGTTTGCCCAACATGTCCTACCAACAGACTTGATGTCGGCAAATTAAAACCTGGAATTTCTACATGTTAGAAGTGTTTATCTGGCTACAGATGGAGTCCTATCATATGCTCCTGGGGTCTAAACCTTCTGGGACAGTCAGAAGGCTTTGGGATTGAAACTTTTACTGTGTTGTTTGATCACTGCCTTTCCATTTCGTGCTGTCCAGTATTGCTCAATGTGAAAACTAAATGTCAAACTATTTCTGGTAATCAGCTGCACCTTTAGGTTTGACGGGCTGTTGCAGACATCATGGAGCTTAATTCAAACATCATTTAGTCAGGACATTTGTGTCACTTACAGTGATTACAGGGGCCAATAATAATAAATATATATTAAAATAGCTAAATAAGTGAGCTTGCCCTGCCCTAGAAGTAATTAAGTACTGTATTCCTGAGTTTCAAAGTAGGTAATGGATAATTACCTGTGGGAATGCTGTTTACTTATCCTGACGTACAATTTAGGAGATTGAGTCTCCTAAGGTTGACTGTGCCAATATATTAACAGATGCTTTTTATTTTCTTCCCCTAGTTTGTGAATATTTCCACTCTCCCTAGAAGTTCCTTGCACAGCTTTGGTCTGTTTCTCACACAGGTAAAGGCTGAGCATACCTATGGTTTGAGGTGAACAGGGTAGAGGATCATTAACAGCTCTCCTCAGTTATTGCCCTTCCATACGCTCCATGTAACTTTCTGAGGAATGTAAGGTCTATTTCTTTAATTTCTTGTACGCTAATCAGGCTGGGTTGAAGGCACAAGGCCATCACAGTTCTGAAAGTTTAACAGCAATTTGGAAAAAGTAATAGAGCTGCATGACTGAACTTTGTAAAAAGATGTAGTGTTACTGCAGAAATCAGCAAAACAAAGAGGCTTCAAGGGTCTGAGTAAAACATGAGCAAGCACTAAGCATCAGAAGGTAAGGATAATGACAAGCTAATAGGCAGCTTTTCAGTATATGCCGTTCTTTAACCTGGGGTAAAAATTACTCTCCCTGGAGACCTATTCCTGAATAATGACAGCATGGATAGACATACCCATTTAAGTTGAACTGCTGGAGAATCAATGAATGTGGTATGAACTGTCTGTTCATACTAAAGTGTCTGGGCTGGAAAAGGCAGTCTCAAGCCAGAAGAAATAGCTAACTGAATCAGATTATTTTATTTTTAAAAAATTTTGCTCTTACTTGTATAAGGTAAAAAGATTTTAAAAAGGAAATCCTAGGCATTATCAATTTATTTATCTTGCTTACTCTTTATGCTCCTTGTCAAGCCTAAAAAGGAAAGCTTCCACATCTCTCAGAAAAACCCTTCTGCAATTACCTTCTCCTGATCATTTCAATTTCACCAAGATGTTTTCACTGGTAACCCCTCAGCTCCAGCTGGATCTTACCCACCGTGCTTACAGCACATTGCTGCCAATGCCAGAGATACCTCTCCCGTGCAAAAAGAGTAAATTAAAAAATTTCTCGAAAAAGGTAAAGGACAAGATGTTTGTCAGGTTTCTCATTAAACTGACAAAACCCAAGGCTTAAATTCTCCTCCTTATGTAGTTTGTAGTAGTGAACTGAAAAGCCTGCAGGGAAGAGCAGCCAGCCTCTGGCTCAGAGAGCTGTCTGGCTGGCAAGCAGTTAAGTGTGTGTGGAGCTGCAGCTACTCAGGGGGTGTCTCATTTCTGGGAGCCAGAAAGGGAAAACTTCTCATTCAGATTTAAAGTAATTCCTTCCTATCTTGACCCCCCTCTCTTCACTATGCAAAAATATCCCAGACCAGAGACAACAGGGAACTTTAGAGGGAAAAAGGGCTCAGGGGATGAGGCATTAATCATTGTCTATGTGTCTTTGTCACTATTGTCCCACCAAGGGCAATCACAGAGGGCAGCAGTAGGACCATTGGATTCCTGGAAAGTTCTGCCTATCAAACATCTCAGCAAGCCCCATTTGCTCAGGTGTGTTCAGTGCTGATAACACAAGTGCAAGCAACTCTGAAAACAAAAGGAGACCTTCAGACTACTCATTCACTCTGTCACAGAATCAGGAGACAATTAATATTGTATAAGAACTGCTGATGACATGTTGAATGTGAAGAAAGGAGGCTTCCTTACCAAAGAGTATTTTATCTTTCAATTAAATATTCTTCAATTTCCACATCATGCTGTTGCTAGCAAAGTCTCTTATTTGGCATGTCATGGTCTCTGTCATACCCAGGCTTAACTGAGCATAGGTGCTCTCATGCAGACAGAAATATTTTTCCCTTGAAACATGTATAAACACTATCTACCTCTTACTTCAGAGACTGCTTTGAAAAGATTTCTTTCTAGAAATCTAAAAAACTAATAAGAAGTATTCTTCATTCTTGCTAGTGATCAAAGGAGGAGGTAGATCCCAAAGATAAAAGCAAGTTAAAGAGATAAAGTTCAATCTCCCCCATATGCTCAGCCTACATCAAATCTCAAGGTCAATGCGTAGCTAACAAATAGTACATGCAGAAACTCAGCCAAAGAAAGCTTTGAGCTGTGAGATTTGTGAGTTACTTTAGTGAGCTCATTGTTGCCTTGGTCAGAGCAGAGTCTGGTCCCCATCATCCCTGCAGACTGTACTACCCTCAAAAAGCGCCACCCATGCCTGGCCTTGTGCCTCTGTCCCTACAGAGGGACCAGGGCAGGACATCTGCTCCAGGGAACACACACACATAGATGCATAAAGTGGCCGTCTGACAGAGGTTTTCCTCCACATAAAAGCTACAGAAATAGCAGCTGTTCTGAAGAGAGGAAAAATAAAAGGCGTTGGTTCAGATGGTGGTACTAAACCTGAGGTCTTCAGGTTTTTTTCCCTGACTATATTCTTGAGTGATCTAAAAAATTTAGACCTTTTGCTTTCATTTACTGTAGAGGGTTTTTTTCCTATTTAAAAAAATATGTACTTCTGAGAAATATTTTATAATGTAAATGGACTTCAGCAGGCTGCGTGCTTAAATGGGACTTACTTTTTTTATGTCAGCTTGTCCACTAATGGTAGTACTAAGTCTCCAAGGATCTACCTTGTACTCTTAAGTCCTCTTTTTTTCAATATTTTAATTTCTACTGCAAGATACCTCCAGGTCACATTGATGAAAAAAAGGAAAAAAAAATGTGGGAAAGTTGAGCCACACATTTAGAGATGCAGATGAAAAAATTTTGGACCATAATTTTGTTATTTGATATAAAGTTCATGAACTACTTTAAAAGAGGGTTAATAAATTTTTAAAATTTTAATACATTGGTATGGTGCTGTCTCATTTTTTATAATGAGTCCCACTCATCAATTTTATATTCCTGACTGTTGCAAAAGACACATCTACATTAGTATTTTGTGCCCATGCACTCTTGTTTAAAACTCATTTGAAACTTTTTGGACATAACACTCTGTGAACAGATAACTGGGTGTTCTCACCAACTTATTGATTTCATTTAAGTCCCAACTTGATGTCTTCTTCCATGCATGAGAATTCTAATTCTCATTTTAAGGGCATTACCAAAACTCAAAAAGGAGAGTTCAAAACCATGCACTAAAGCATGTTCTAAGTGTCCAGGGGTCAGAAGGCAAAGAAAACAAGTTCCTCCAGTTAATATCTAGACCTTTTAAAAAACACTCAAAGATGTTTCAAACATTTTGAACTGAAGTAGTATGTATGTAAATAATCATACATTTAAATTTTCAAACTGAGTTATACAAGAATCACTAAGAACATTGAAACTTATAGAGTACATGTCCTCATTTCTGATAATGTACTAAAAATGACATGGATTTTTTTCCTAGTTAATGCTATTTGACAATAGGTCACCAGGTTTTTGACTGATCACAAAATCCTCATAAAGAGGAAATAGATATTATTGAAATTTCTACTGAAGGTCTTGATGTATAAAAATCTAATACTGCCTAAATGTATTTCAGCAGCAGGAAAAAAATAATTCCTTAAGTCTGCTGTTATTTACTGAAGGAGACTAGGAAAGTTTTTTAGAAAGATCACTTCATTTACATGGAAATTCACAGAAAGCACAGGTGCTCACTCACCAAAAATGCCAAACCACTGCCACACCTATATTTAATAATTTTTCTTGTTGCATATACTTTATATATAAATGTATATATGTAGTGGTTTATATGTGTTTATTTTTACATATTCATATATAAATAACTTTTCTTGTAAGGATGAAATCAATACACCTTTTTGATTCATTACACTCCAAATAGGAGACATTCAGCAGTGTCAGAAGTGAAAGCAACCAGATAGAGATTATATTTTCATGGAAATAATTTTGGAACAGAAGTGATGGAAATAATTCTGACAAGCATTTTCAGAGCAGATATCTGCACTAGCAAGCTTCAAGAAGAGCTGTGGGTCCTGTTCTAACAGGTTGCCGCTGCAGGAGCCTGACGCCAGGTGAGATCCTCAGGCTTTCTCTGAGCTGTCATTTACGCCTGACTGTGTCCCAGCTCCTGACATTACCAACAGGCAGAGAGCAGAGCCAAGCTGCAGGAGCATGCAGAAAGCGTGTCTGGCATCTCTGCTCTTTTTTTTCACCCATTGGTTAAAAAACTGATGTGAGGTGAAGGGGTAGCAGATTTAAAATTGCTGTTTCTGCCCAGAGGGACCCGAGCGTGCATCAACCAGGTCCCAGGCAAACCATCTGCAAAATTCTCTGAGCACAGCCAGCAGGCTGCTCCAGGCCAGCACTCCTTCAGCCAGCCCACAGAAACAATGTGACATAATCGAGCACTGACTAGGATAGAGAGAGGTCATGAGCAAACGGGGTTCGTGGAAAAAGGAACCTGGGCTCCAGCTCCTCTTCCAGTTCTTGTATTTCAGGAGGCAGTGTGGAGGGGAGCGGGTGCAAGCCACAGACCTATCCCCTGGCATTTTTGACTGCTTGCTGTGCACAACTCCCACCCTGCTGCATTGCTTTTGTGAGAGCACTCATTTTAAAGGATGTGGCATGAGGACACTGAGCATCTAAGAATGGATTCTCCTAGCTCCAAAAGCCCATGGGTTCAGTGTT
This sequence comes from Nicator chloris, assembly GCA_013400495.1. Classification (NCBI taxonomy): domain Eukaryota; kingdom Metazoa; phylum Chordata; class Aves; order Passeriformes; family Pycnonotidae; genus Nicator; species Nicator chloris. The sequence continues at coordinate 68,515 of WAAE01020353.1, read as the reverse complement.
GTCAACAGTAAGTTGTTAACCCAAAGGGCTTACTGAAAACCCAAAATGTTACTCAGGTTCTATCAAATAATGAAACTTCAATACTATCATCTGTTCTATTTTTACAGCTCCAAGCATCAGTTAAGAATTATACTCTCATTTACACAAGCCCATGGCACAGCTGGACTTGATTTTCTTGGAGGTCTTTTCCAAACTTAACTCTTCTATGAACAATTCCATGACACAGACACTCACATTGAGGCTGTACCTGTTCAGTCATCCTCAGCACTACAATACACCTGAACCAGGGCACTTTCATCCTCACTACTTTCAACTCCTAGAACCAGAGAGCCATCTGTCTGAATTTTCAAAACTGCATCACTTAAGTTTCTACTATCCAGGCAGGTGGCTCAAATTTCCCAAGTCCTAAGAACCCAGGAGCTCCCAGATAAACTTGCACCTATACAGCACTCTTGAATTCTTTATCATCATATTTGACCTTATACATATCAAGTTAAATCTCAAATAACTCTAAAGCAGTGTCTTCTGGTAATAAAAGGTATCCTGAAAGCAAACAGCCAAACAAGATGCTGAAATTGATCTTATCAAAGCCGAAAATCTTAAAGTCCTAGAAACCTTATGCAGTCCCAACCAGTATCACTCACTGTAATAAAGATGGATGTCCTAAGCAAATTAAAATTCTGTCAAGGAGACGGACATGCAGATAACACTTTTTCCCTGAGAAGAGAGCAGTAGTTTTAGACAAGCCTTTCCAAATTAGTGTTTCATAGTATATATTTATATATGTAAAGGGGTTTACATTTTTATTTACATAAAATACATTTTTATTTTTCTTCATTTCTGGAGTGCCTATAGTGCTGACATATCCCATATGGTGAAGGAAGATGAGAAATGTTACCAACAAAAGGGAAAAGACAGAAGTGGTGGGAAGTGCTGCTTACTATGGCCCTGCACAGCATCTAGCACAAGTGGTATCTTAAGCTTGTAACAGCTGCCATTATCTGTTTCCCTCCCTCACACCTCACCACATGCAATCAGAAAGCTTTAGTCAGCATTAGTTAAATCTTGCAGGCCTTTTCTTCAGGTGGACCCTCGACATTTTTAATGAAGAGATTATTCTTTTATATTAAAGAGAAAATTGTATTTCTACATGGCTCAAAACGTTCCATAAATCTGCAGAATGTGAAAAAGTACCTTGTAATTACGGTGCCAACAAAAGGGATGGCATATATGGGTCCCAGCTCAGACCTCTGAAGGTGCTCACCTGAAGACAGTCTGAGACCAGCAGCTCTCAATATGGTCTGTGGAAGTCCTTAGTTCAAATCTCTGCTGTAAGGAAGAAAAAGAACTGCTAAGGAACTGTTTGTGCTGTGTTCACAGAGATCAGACCAGTTTGAGAAGGAGGCATAACATTGTCAATTAATGAATCTGTTTTTGTTCATTAAGAAAGCCTGAATTCAAAGCAAAATATCTGTTAAATAATAGGGAGAAAAAAGAGCAAAACCAAGAAAAAAAAAACAAATTAAACCAAAATCAAAAAAACCCTCACAACTTTACTTTTGCATTTTTTCTCCTTTACATCTTTTTCTCATTCCCAGAAGTGCTGCTCAGTGCTTACCTGAAAAAATTCCAGTCTCTTGACTGTCTGTTCCTTTTCAAATTCCTAGGCAAATTACAAGCAGGATCTCAGTAACACTTCTTCACACATTTCTTCGTTTGTGTTCATTAAAGGGTGAGCTCTACAAAACCTGACTCTGACATCCCCAGTGTAGCTGTCTGATTCAGAGCTGTTCACATGAGCCTTAACTTATTCTCAGCAGAGAACATCAGGAACATTAGGCACAATTCACCTTCTTCAGCACAGCTATCCAGTCTGGGACTCAGCTGTTAAAATGTAGGTATCTAATGTATTTTTGATGCCCCTAGGATATCCCCACAACCATGTCCCTGCAGGAAACACAACTCCCACGGCCCATGGCCCACCAACCAGCCCAGTGCAGATGACATGGATAACCTAAGGCTACATGTCCTTTGTAGTTTTGGTCTGGAGCACTAGAGCAATGTTGAAATAAATTCCCAAATTGTTCCCATTTACTGTGTGCCAGGTTGTTTAGCAGAGAGGTTTTGGGGTGTGCTAACTGGTTTGGTTTATTGGTTTATAACTAGCCAAAAAGCCCAGTGCACATTTGCAGATGTGGTCCAACATCAGGGATGTATGAGTTCATACCCATGACTGATCTCTCAGGCCATTTTGAAGTACACTTCTCAGGGAAACCTAAATCAGGGAAGACTAAACCATGCTGAAGTAAAATACCCAGATTACATGTAGGGAAATTTTTAAGTCCCCAGCACCAAATGCTTTGATGCATTGATCTCCTCCTGTCATACTTTATTCCTTGATAAGCCATGTCCCATCCACTAAAAGGTGAATTAATTCATGAGCATTGTTCACTTATTATCAGTTGTATTCTACTGTAATTCTCTGCTTTGTCTGCTCTACCTATATCTCTCAAAATAACAGAGAGAACAATTAGGTGATTTTATTATTATTATTATTATTTCAGTCAAAGAAAAACATCAAGTTAGTTTATCAGTTATCTAAATGAAAAATTTAAAAGGTGCAGCCTTTCAGGTTCCAGAGTTGGACAATGGTGGGAAAGGCCATTGGAACTGCAGGCAAAAGCACAGGTTTCCTATTACTTATCAGGAGTTAAATGTCATAAACCAATACAACAACAAAAAAGTAACAGTATAAGTAGTTTCCCCTTCTGATGAAAATTAACAGAGCCAATTTTGGTTCCAAGAAAACAAGATTCCTATAATAATTTTATTTTTCTTTAACCTTGTAGACTTTAAATCAATCATAGCTTTGATCAAGAATTTATACATTATTTTTTTTTGGCCACTTATCCCAATTAAGCTTTACTACTAATTAAAATTACAACTTTAAAAGGACAGGTAACGGCACTGAAATATTTCTGTCGTGTGCTAATCCTTGAAGACTAAAGCCAGTCCTTGTTGAGGAACATGACAGCATGCTTTTATATGAGGATTCCAATAGAATCATGCAAAAACTTGCACTTTTATAGCTGGTAGCATGACTCATTTCTGTGATTTGTTATGAAATTATCTAACTTTCAGCTTTTTTAATCAGTCAGAAGTCACTCTTACAGTTTGTTAATCAAAAGGCTACCTTATGCTTTTGGTAGACTGAGGCTGCTTGTCTCACAGCAGAGAGTCCTTGCTGAACGTGTGAAATACAGATTTCCCCTCATACACCAATCAGAAAAGAGCAAAGTTCTTTGAAGTCTAAGGCCTTTGCATTCTCTTCCATGCAGTTTGTGTAGCAACTATGCACTTTTGTTATGTTCTACTGAAAACGCTCACATTTGGCTACTTAAGATGGCTACACTTCCATTTGGATTGGGAAGTCTGAATTGTATCAGAAAATGCAAAAGCACTATGGATTTCTCCTTGCCCAATAATTAGAGCTCTGACAAATCATAGCAGAACCCTATCCCTCCAGCCAATCACTTATTCTGTGCAGGAATCCAGCCATGATTGTAAGGTGCATGTCTCAGAATCAGTACCCCAGCCGGCTAAATTTGCCTGTAATCCAAGTATGTAACACATCAGGCTTTTTCCCCAGCTGAGTTCAACGCCTGTGCCTCCAATGTTTCATTTGAAACTCAGCTAAAGAGTCTAACAGGCAGAGTCCAGATGTCTGAACCAGTCAGTGAGATGTAAAAATGTAAATGTAAAGATTCTGTAAGTTTGCTTTGCAGATGACTTTTATAGGAAGCTATCCCAAGCTAGAGGTATTTTAATGTCATCAGTTTCTCTCCTGCTATTGAATGGAGATTTCCTTTTGTTAATGCCTTCTATAAGCTTCAAATGTAATAAAACTTTCCATGAATGAACAAAATCTTCCATCTATAGTTACACTAAAGTTTAAAGTTGCAAACAAGGTCAGCAATACTAGGTACAGCTGCTGTCTCTCTTTTAAAGATGGTGGTAAAAAAACAGGTAATTGACTTTAGGTAATCAATTATCTGAAAGATAAGATTCTTCTAATCAAGACATAAATATACTAAGAAGCATCTCAAAGTCTGAATTAAGAAGACAGGGAAGATTCATAAGTCTCATTAAGAGAAACATCACAGAAATAAGCACCAGACAGCCATAAAAGACAAACAGTTAAATAGTCTCTCCCAATGCAGGCTTCTGTATGCACTTACTGCTATTCTTGTTTTATAACTGCCTGAGTTAATGGATAAATCAATTATCTAATTGTCGGCACAGGGACAGATCCTTACCAGTTCTACCTGCCTGGATTTGTTTGATGAAGTGACACTAAACTCACTTGAATAAGCTGGTAGCCTCATCACTGCAAAAATTCAAGAAGACAAATCAGAGTATTGCTGTTTGGGATGCAAATATACATTTAGTTTGGTATTTCTCTATTTAAGCATTGATTTTTCTCATTTTTGATGTACTCTGACAGTGTCAAGAATGAGTCTGGATATGTTAATCATCACCAAAATGTCACCAAGTTCACTGCACTGCTCCTTCCTTGAGTGAATGTCAATGGCAAATGCTTAAAATCACCCTGACTAACATGTGAAACACGTACAGGCAAAAGATGCCAGCTAGGTTCACAGAGCAGTACAGAGTCCATCTTACCACTTAAGCACCATAACTTGAGGGGAAAACAGGCAGTGAAACAGAAGGCATACAGCTGAGTATCTCTGAAAACCATCTCTGAATTGCTGCTTTCTTTGAGGATGTCTCCTGCTAGCCTGCACTTAATCCATGCAAATGGATTAAATCCCAGAAGCACATTCTAAAAAGCAAAACAGACTTAGAAGAATGTTTGAAATCCAGCACTCCTGAGAGACCCACCTGACTACTCAATAATACTGTATCTCCTGATACATTCTAAGTTTTTTCACTCTGCCTGTAAATATTTCAATGTCTTGGATAAGGTTTTAGTTCCCTAAAGGAACTAAAGGAGGACTTCTTGAGACAGATATACCCATCTGTGCTATATTGTGGCAATGTCAGCCTAATAATAAGTTGGTTCAGAAGGGCTCTCTTCTGTTTCTAGACAGCATTTTTGTGATGTAAGGTTTTATACAGCTAGCTGCTGAAATAATGACTCACAATCATCCCTTTTAAAATAGAGGGGAAAAAACAAAGGCAAAACTAGCAGTTAAATTCGGGTCAATTTTACAAAACTTGCTGCTCCTCAAGGCCACACAGGTGTGTAGCTGATGTGCTGTTAGGTCTTAGCTAGGCACAAAACCTGAGCATGAAGGTCTCCCTCTACACACTATTTCCAGAAATCAAACTCCAAAATGACAGCTGGACTGTCTAGTCCAGAGGCTGGAGACCCAAACCAGGGACATTTAATCTGTGCTGTTACTAGGGGTGCAGCACCCCTACATGTGCAGCACCCCTACACCTCCCAGACAAAGGGTCTGCAAGGAGATGGAGGAGGTAAAAGCAAGCCCCAGCATGAGGCTCTGCTGAGAAACAGCCACTCTGAGCCTCACCTCTTCTCCCAAACTACTCACTCTGGCTTTCCACACCATACTAGACATTTATAGGACTAGGAAAGTTGCCCCCAGCCCCAAGGTTTGCTGGAGATTTCAAGACACTTGTAAAAACTTTTAGTTTCAACAAAAAGCAAGTTCAAGTGCAAATCAAGACTCTGATTTAGGTTTTATAGAAAATATTAATACATTATTAATATGGCTTTTAAAACCTTACTAGCCCTTTAAAAGATCTGGATTGAAGAGAAAGAGTTCTTAAAACATTCAGTTTGAAAGCAAGCATAAGAAGGAGAATGAGTTTTTCTGCCAAACTGAGATCTCATGGCTTTCTCTTCCTTTCATCTACTCCTTATTACCTTACTTGTTCTGTTAGACATATCCTAGTCACACAGATGTGGCACTAATCTCAGGGTAGGGGTTGCCAGCTGCCTGGGAGGATAAAGCTACTCTGACACTATCCCATCAGGCACCCAACAGTGACTTAGGAGATACAGCCATTCAGCTGACCCCTTTGTAAAGAAACAGGTGCCATCTGAGCACGCTGGGAAATCCTTTCTAATGTAGTCATCTCCCCCTGCATGATTCAAGGCTTAAAGTGAAAAAAAAGCAACTCCTATCATTTCACACACTGATGGTAAGCACAAAGTGCTGAGACTTCCAGTGGGAGTCTTGCTTGCTGAAGATAATTATGGCTTAGCACGTTACCCTAGTAAAAAATAGTTCTGTGTTGAAAAATAAAGATTATTGGGGGGCATCAATTGCACTTTATGAGTCAGACTTGATTTTAGTCTAAGTATCTATACTTGAACATACTTCTGCCACAAAACTTGGGCACAGGTAACGAATAATTAACATTCTTCCTCTGAAAACCATCCAAATTTCCAGATTTTCAAGGAAGCCCAAATCTTTAACAGCTTTCCAAAATTTGAAATTGCTTTTGAGCCATGGGGATGACAGAGTACAACAAGCCATACCAAAGCCATGCACAAGAAACTTGTCTCCTAGCCTTTGTTTTACAAAAAAAGGTGACCTGCACTGTCATCCCTGGTGCGGATGCTGAGCGTGTGGCGGCAGGGAAGAGGATGTGGTCAACTTGCTGGGTGCCATGGCTCCACAGTCGTGTGCCAGCCTCACTGCCCTGCTCTCTGCCCCCCACACTGGACTCAGACAATATGTCTCCTTCCTCCTCTGCCCGTGCCGCCCCGCTCTCCTCCTCTCACTGTCCACCACTTCCATTCCAAGCTGGATCAAAGTGTCACTGTGCCAACTGCACCTGACAGAAGGTTCCAGAAAGACGCTGAATCTCCATGCTGCCAGAAACACAGATTCCACATCATTCAAATGAGCCTGTGTGTTGTGCTGAATGTTGCATCCATTAGCAAGAGTTGCAGCTTCAAATCATCTCTCAGGACTTCTCATGGTTTCCTGTGTCTCAGTTACTCACCACACAGACCCCTGCACTGCCAGCAACATTGCAAGCATGAGCAGGTCTGCCAGAGACATGCAAGAAATTCAAAGAATGAAGTCTAAACTTTCTCCTCCTCCTGTGATTCTCATTTCATGGGCTTGGCAGCTCTACAAGCCTCCTTTACACCCTTAAATATTAACACAGCTATTCTCTTGATGTGGAATTCCTCATTTTCATATGAATAAATGATTAATTGTCAGTGTACCAAGCAAATGCAACTTTTATAACTATATGAATCAGCACTGAGCCAAACCCTTCAAGAGTAGTAAGAGTTTTTCAACATTTATTGCACTTTATTGCTTCCTGGATCATTTAAAAGAAGTAACTGACAAACAAGCGTTTACACAGGCTTGAAAGCTTACCACGGATGTAGTGAGGAGTTCTGTATTTCAAAATGCAGACAAACTTACTTTCCCAGCAATTTAATGCTGGTTCTTTGGCAGAAAACTCCACGGCTTGTCCAGCAAATGCTACTATTTGTGATGGCACATCCTGTGTATTACCAGAAGATAATTTTAATCAAACTTTGAGCGTAGTTTTAAGTACTGTTCTAACAATCATGCTGGCTTTGGTGATGTTCTCCATGGGCTGCAATGTGGAACTTAAGAATTTCTTGGGCCACATAAAAAGACCCTGGGGTATATTTGTGGGTTTCCTTTGCCAGTTTGGAATTATGCCTCTTACAGCCTTCTTGCTCTCTTTGGCCTTTAACATCCTTCCTATTCAAGCTGTTGTGGTGCTGATCATGGGATGCTGTCCAGGGGGCTCAGCCTCGAATGTCATCGCCTACTGGGTGGAGGGAGACATGGACCTAAGGTAAGAGCAGCCGTTCTCTAAGTACTGCATGTGGCTCTTTACATTGTAAATTTTACATTGAAAAGGACTGTCTGATCTCTCTGATGTTTTTCTTACCTTCCTGGCACATGCATGGTGGTTTCTCCTTGTAAAGATGGTTAGTTACTGTAATTGCAGTAAATATAAGCAGAATAGCAAATATCCTTGGTTCATTGGGATTTCATGAGGAAGATATCACAACAGAATTGTGTACATTAGAAAATATCTTTATTGTAAAACTTCAGATCCTGGAGCAAATATCATCTATAAAGACAATTAAGATAACATACATTGCAAAAACTTTGCCCAAGTTAAAATGACTTTTCTTTCCCCCAAGATCTTGAGTAGTAAAAAAATAAAAAAACACATAGGATTTTAGGACCAGAATCCTCTCTATAAAATAGTGGCTATGCACCTTTTCTTGAAGTAATGTTTCTTGAAAAAGAGCTCCTGTGGAAAAATATTTTCCTTCCTTTTGTGTTCTATACAATGAAAAGATAAGTATTTATTTTCTCTTTGGGAACTAGTTCTAATGAATATCACTTGTGATAATTCTTTCTGCTCCTGGAACCTTATGTAAAGTCTTCAAATAAGGGAATATTTTGCAGGCTAGAAACCACTAGTTAAGGCAGCCCTGCATATTGGGGGCAATGAAAACCTTCATTTGTGGCAGTGTGATGGTCTCAATGACAAAGTGCTATGAACTCAGAAACAGATGTGTAAGGCACCTGACAGGGCCCAGGACATCAAACACACAGGAGAAGTGAACCCTACTCTTGATGCAAATTCCATGGGGGGGTTCATTAACTCTAAGAGCCTTTAAAAATAAGACATCTTTTTATTTTTATGTCCTGATTACTTTGGTCTAAAATAAACAGGATCATTTTTCTCTTTCCTACAGAGTAAATTGGAGCATTCATCCAATTTATCACATGCCAGTCTTAACTAGAAATGGAAAAAATAATAGAAATAAGAAAGAAGTGGAGCTAGGGTAAATAGTCTAAGAATGTTAATATTTGTAGCTTTAGTACAAAATTTTTTCCGTCCTTTGAAAATAGTGAACTTTTCTATCACATACAGGTGTTAATGTAAAAACAGCTTTCAAATTATGAATGAGGTCAGCTCTGCTAAGCATTGACTGCCTCATTGTAGAGGAAAGATCTATGATATTAAGAACTTTAAGACAATTTCAATTAATACAGATCTAAGAAACCACAGATGGGAAGATATTGAGTACAAGGATTAAATTTTGTTCTAATCTCTCAGTGGAAATATAAACTTAGCTAAACTATGCTCGGTCAGCTCTGTATCTTCAGAGTTGCACCACTGAAATCAGTGGTAAAAATCCAAATTTATAATGCTATAAACATGAACAAGATTTCTATCCCATGATGCTGACAGAGGGTGAAGTTAATTGAAAATGCCTTTAAGAGATTATTCTTCAGGTAAACACCTCTACCTTAAGTCAAAGACTTTTGGTCAGTACCTTTGCAACAAAGCTGCAGGGACCAAAGGATACAGGAGGTACAGCAGATTGTCAAGGCAAGCATCTTCTCTTCTCAATAGAAGAATAACATTAGAAGTTGTGTGGATGGTTTCTGGAACCACCACAGTATTATAGAAACCTGGCCATCATCTCAGACAATGTTTTGGTTTTAACTGTAATATTTTATGATTATACATTACAACCCATGGTCATTGTCTATAGTTCTGCTTCAAAACCTCTCTGTGCAAATAGACCACAAGTTAGAGAAATAATTAGTTTTATAATTAGCATTGTAATCACAGTCTGGTGAAGGATGATATTTCATATCTTTCTTGGTAAATCAAACCCAGCTGATGTCCTCTAATGCTTCCCCATAGAAACATCTCTTGATATTTCACAAAAACAACTGCTTCTGTGGAAACAGGGACTGGGGTTAGAGGATGGCCAGACTTTGGAGAAGGAGATACATTCAGGGACAGTATAAAGATACAGGAAATACAGAGGTAGGAAATATGAGGGGTTTTATCCCTTTGGGACTTCATCAAACATTAATTGTAGCCCATGACTTTTTCTCTGTAGGAGACTTCTACAGGAACTCTTTTGCCAGAGGCTCCTGCAAAATCCTATTCAGTGACTAAAGCAGAGAGTGACAGGAACCAAAATTAATGCAGATATTCCTGTGGTTTCTGCATAATTTTTTCTAGATTTCTATGGATCTGCTCTTTTGTGAGCCAGGATCAGTAGTCCCTTTTCTGAGGACAAGCAACAAAAAAGAAAAATCAGAAGTGAGACTGAGAAAAAAGCTCCCAAAATCTCTTAACTAGAACCCTCTCTCAGTATTTTTATGCCAGAAAAATGAGATTTGCATGCATAATTTTATCCATTGTATTCCAATTCTGAGAGTTTCATCCTTATTTTAGATGTCTTGCCTTTTCCTGTTTCTTCATTCCCGTAGTAGAATGCATCTTTTTGTACAACAGAAAACAGAAACATCTTTGCGAAATGCAGCAACAATACTTCTGCTAAGCCTCACTGAGCAATTCTTAGCACCTACTTTTTGGCCTAGAGCAAAACAAGCCAGAAGAGGGAATTTTATCATATCACATATCCTAGACAATGAAATTGATTTCTATGCTGTTGAGTTCAGAGTGAAAATTTAACACTCTTTTAACTGCTGTTATAATGGAAAGCTCCATTTGATGTCCATCTCTGCCCATGTTCCCTGCTTGCCATACTCTCTGAATCCATCCAGACAGTCAGCATGGAGACAGACTTGCCAACAGACCTTCCTGCTGGCCACCTGTCTGACTGCCTCCTTTGTACCAAAATTTATGGTTCTGTGGCTGCAGAAAATCTTGATATCTCATGTTCTTTTCTTTTCAGCAAAGACCATTCCTTTCATTTAGCTTTTCTCTAACCTGATAAACAGGATAAATTGTCTGTAGCCAGCAACATTTCTTGCACAACCTTTCACAAGGTGTGAAATGGTAATAAGAAAATGAGAAAGACTATGGGCTAGCATGAGATGAACTGTCACTGTGACCAATTTCTTTGCAGCATCAGCATGACAACTTGCTCCACACTGCTTGCAATGGGAATGATGCCACTTTGTCTCTTTATTTACACCAAGATGTGGACTGATTCTAATGCGATTGTACTCCCTTATAACAGCATTGGTGAGTCCAGTGAAACAGCACTTTCCCTCTGTCTCTCCTCCCTTCAATGACAACCACCTCCATACCATCACCCTGCAGTCAGGAAGAAATTACCTCAGATTTTCAAAAGTATTCCTCTCTCTACTTTTTAATAACCTCCATGGGCATTAGGTATCAAAAATCACATCATCCGCAGCTCTGCCAAAGAAAGACTTGAAGCCACTAAAAATCTTGTACAGATAATTATGACAAGATTGGGGGTGTTTTTCTTTCCAAATGGTTTTGAGACCTACGTGGTAGTGGGATAAGAATGTAGAATAATTCATATAGGAATAGCTACTTCCCCTGGATGAAAGTGTGTGTAACAGCTTTAAGAGACCATCCTGCAAAGTGCTAAATGCTGAGGCCATAATCTGGCAAAATACTTCAGCACACATGCATAATTAAGCAAGTGATTAAAACTGCTGAGTCTCTTTGAAAAGCTGCAATCTACACTGCCAGGAGTGGCTTCATTTGACTTCCTGTCAAAAATCTCATCCAGCTACAAAGAGAAAATAGTTAAAGTATTTAGAAATACATGCTCCAGTGCTTTGCAGAGCTGTAGCCCTAGTGCTTATCAAGTGCAGTTCCATGTTGTGCTAATCTTAAAAGCCAGCAGAATCACTTTCACATTCTTCAACTTCACTTCTCATTGTCCTTGGGGAAAAACAAAAATCACATGCTCTGCTTGTGCTTTCAAAATAAATCCTGGAAGGGGAAGGCCGAAACAAAAGAAGCTCTAAACCGGTTGCTGATACGGTACAGTAGCGAAACACCTGCAGGCAAAATGAACATTTAATGTAGCTACTCACATCACAGGATAGTGATGATTAGCACACTCAGATTTCTGTCTGCCTTTCTGATGCAGGTGAATGAGCATGTAGCTCGGCAGAATGGCAATTACTTCACCAGGCTGCCAAAGATAACAGAGTCTATAGAAAAGCAGACGGGCAGGTGCGGCAGGGTGTGCGTGCTCCGTGCTCCGGGCTGTGCACACCACAAACATCCCCTGAAGGGCTGCTCCAGGCCCGCAGGCACTCGGCACGGTGTTCCTGCACCTTACAGGGTCTGAACTTCTCTCTTCTTCTTTTACAGGACTTTCTCTGGTAGCTCTTGTAATTCCCGTTTCGTTTGGAATATTTGTCAACCACAAATGGCCTAGTAAAGCGAAAATCATACTTAAGGTAGGGTATATAAGGCTGAAGCATAAGCAATTACAGACAAATTATGGAATCAGTGGGAGCACTGAAGCAGTACATTGCTATTCATAGTGTTAGTATCTGACTTCGTAAGACCTGGAAAGTTTGCAGCAGAAAACAAATGAGGTGTCGTGGAAATGTATTGCTTTCCCCTTGCACAAACATGCATGAGTTGCATGCATTATTAGAAGCCATCATTATCTAAAGAACCTACTTTTGTCTTTGGCTGCAACTCTGTTAGTAATTGAGTTCAGTATATAATGTAAACTGAAATTGGAAGGAAAATCATTCAGGTCAACAGAAAGCAGTTTTTCTCTGCAACACAATAAAAAGTAAAATTATTCTGGATCAAAATGTCTTTCTCCTTTTAAAAGAGTTTCCTGATTTTTTTGTAGGCCAATTTTTTGAGTATGAAGTTAATTTCTATTAAAAAAAAAAAAAAGAAAATATTCCAACTCTTCTAAAAACAAACAAAAAAAATCATAAAATACAGTTATCTTTGAAAGATGGTTTCAGATACATCAAAATATGGGAGTTTTGGCAAAAAAAAAACCTGTTCTCATCAAAATAATGATAATAATTCAGCCACATCTAGGGTGGCAGCAGATTAATAATTCTGAGCATTTGGTTTAGGTTTAAAGAGATTTTCATATGTGCTGAGAATTCTTGGCCTTTGCTAACCATTCTTAGTTAACAAATATATTATCTAAATTTTCTTAAAGAAAACTCATCTGGTCACTTGTTTTACCCATATTTTGTTATCGTTACTTTGCTATTGTCTCAGACAGCATAGAGCACAAGTAAGGTCTTTTTAAGTCAATTCATTTTCATTAAACTGCTAGCTTATCATGTTACATTTTTAAATGCACTCACAGCTTATTATTTCTGTTTCATCAGTTGAGGGAAAAGCATAGGCTTGTACTCACATGAAAAGAAACTGTACTTGATCTCTCAGCCAAGCCCCATTTCGTTCCTTCTTGCTGAGTGGGTGAGCAACCCATGGAAGGGTCCATTGAGAGTTTGCTTTGTGTAGGACAATGAAGCATCAAGTGAAGATTGAGCCATAGCTGTCAGATTAAAGCCTATATAGTGAGAAATTCAGACAAGAGAACAAAGACAGGTGAAAGAAGAGCTTGTCATGGCCAGACCATGTTTCTTCTTCCTAGGTGCATGTGGTTAATAGCTCAGCCAAACAAAAGCACTTGTTCACTCAGTGCTCTTAAAAATGCTTCAGCCAAAGACTGATGAAGCCACTTCAATGGCAATACACGTTTTACCTGAGGAATAGATTCTCCTAAACTTAGACTAAGAAGTCTGTCTCTGAGATCCCTGGCAACATAGGCTATAATGACAGACATTCCTCTTGGGTATTGAAAAGAGAGTGAGTTATAACTTTTGTAGGCAAGCAGTAGTAAAGATCTCAGTACATTCAGTCACAGGAAATAAGATCAACTGCAGTGCTTAGGTCTATGTAGAAGGGCTATACAAGCTCACAACCAGTTTTCAAGCATGAATTTTTAGCCCCATTAAAAATTTACCCCTGCACTTGGCAAATAATTTCCTAGCACTAACTCACTAGCAATCTAGTGTCTAATTAGCACACACTGTACTAGGCTTCAGAGTGTGATTCACCAAAGGAGGGAGGAAAATGCAATGTTCTACCTATTAGGCTGTCAGTTTTTCAACAAATATGGTGAAATTTTTCTAATGCATGCACCATTCCTCACTCATATCACACCTGTAAAATTATTTTTAATCTCCAGCCCTAAGTCCAATTACAGTCAAGGCTTCAAAAGACTAGTTTTACAGATATCTGCTATAGATACCTATTACAGCTGTGTCTTGGTCTAGAGCTGTAGTCACACCTTGAAGTGCACTGTACATCTCCTGTTTGGTAAAATGGCAGCTATCTAATCTCTCTGCCTGCTGTGAATTGTATTGCTGTAAACATTAAGTTTTGTGTTTAACAAGATATTTCAGTGACTCAGAGGCAATCACAGGCATGTTTGACACCATTTATTGCCATTAATTTTCCTTGAGATCTCAAATAAAATCCTTGAGATCTCATTTGTGCAGTATTCTGTGGTTCTGGGATTCTGACTCAGTCCCTCTTCCTTCTCTTCACAGGTTGGTTCCATTGTGGGAGCAGTGCTCATCGTGGTTGTTGCTGTGGTTGGGGGAATACTCTACAGAGGCTCCTGGATTATCTCACCGAAATTATGGATCATTGGCACCATATTTCCAGCGGCTGGCTATTCTTTAGGATTCTTTCTGGCTCGTATAGCTGGTCTGTCTTGGCACAGGTAATCCATAGCCTTTATTCAACTGTGTAAAAAGATTTTATTTAATGATTAATCAATGCTGAGAATGCTCTCTAAACCTTAGTTATGTTACAGAGTCACTCGTTCACTAAGCCTAGTTTTTGCAATACTAAGTGCAGACGAAACTTTTCTTGTGCACATCTATTTACAGATCCTGACTATAGCTTTTCCTTCTTCATCTGTTTTCCCTTTGTATGCCAAAGTCTTGCACTCCAACCAAGTGAAACAAACCTGACTTGTATGTGGTTTGGAACTGCAGTAAAACGTCTCATTTACATGAGATGAGAAGTCTACCTGCAGCAGTCTACAATTTAGAACATCATTGCAGGAGAGGGAGGCAGCGAGTGCCACATATGTGCCTTGAAGGTGGTTCACAGTCTTTTACAGCTGCTGAATTGCCAGTGATTGGTGGTACCAGCCGTATGTGGACTGTTTTGTTGACTATGTCAGCTGAAGGAAACTATTTTCTTAGTTATCCATTACATTTTTTGCTTATCCAGATTAGTAAAAAGCATAAGGACCCACTGGATGCTATTTCACAACTGTCTTTGTATTATTCCCTTCAGATGTCGTACAGTGTCTCTGGAAACAGGAATGCAAAACACTCAGCTATGTTCAACTATAGTACAGCTCTCATTCACTCCTGAACAACTTGAACTGATGTTTACTTTCCCACTCCTCTACAGCATTTTCCAGCTGTTGTTTGCGCTACTAATTTTAGGAGGTAAAATATAGTTATTTTCTATTATAGCACTATAATTGTTGTCCAAAGGAGGGAAACAAGGCTGGTGAGGGGCTTGGAACACAAGCCCTGTGAGGAACAACTGAGGGAGCTGGGGTTGTTTAGCCTGGAGAAAAGGAGACTCAGAGGTGACCTTATCACTCTCTACAACTTCCTGAAGGGTGGCTGTGGTCAACTGGGGGTTGGTCTCTTTCTCCAGGCAGCAACTGGCAGAACGAGAGGGCACAGTCTCAAGCTGTGCCAAGAAAAATATAGGCTAGATATTAGGAAAAAGTTATTTACAGAAAGGGTGATAAAGTATTGGAATTGTCTGCATGGGGAGGTAGTGGAGTCACCATCTCTGGATGCGTTTAAGACTGGATGTGGCACTAGGTGCCATGGTTCAGTTGAGGTGTTAGGGTTGGGTTGGACTTGATGGTCTCGGAGGTCTCTTCCAACCTTGTGATTCTGTGTGATTCTGTGTGATAATTATCATTCTTATTACCAGTTTAACTTTTCATGTTATGGAGAAAACAAGAAGGGATAAAAGTAATCAAATGGATTTCAAAAACAAAGCACAGCTTTAAAGAAACTGTCTGGAGGTGTTGAAACGTTTTTAGCAATATAAGGAAAGAAAATGTTGCATGGATATATGTTACTACAGCATCTTTTTCAGGCAATTTTTATAATTATTTTATTTAATACTAACCATATATTGATCCTCAGGCTACCGTCTTTACAGAAGACACCGTATCAAAACAAAGACAGATGTTGAGAATACAGCACAAAAAGAGGATTCAAAATCAAGTGGAGATAAAATAAATGGAGGATTTGTATCAGATGAGATGAAATAGACAATTACATCTGCTCCCATCAGCTGTGAAGATGAAGACTTTATGGTTTATTTAAAACTTTTTTTTCATGGAAATATTTAACAAAAGAAGAAGTTCTGCTGATATTGTACAGTGAGACTTTAAAATTATTAAGAAAGATCTACATTGATTTTGAACATGGGTTTTGCCACAATTGTAGGATCCAGTTTTGAGGCTAATTCCCTAAAAATACGTAATGTTTTATTACGGATTATTTAAGAAAAAGCAGAATAAAGGTGGACTATTGCTAAAAAGAAGCAGATATCTGCAATACCAACCCCAGCCTATGGTCAGACCTGCAAATCCATCTGTAAGTCTCAACCCCACACAAAACAAGGAAAAATCTTTGAAAGTGTCTGAGCAGGAACAGGAATTGATATGGAAGAGCTGATAAGGCTGAATATGAATCCAGTATGAAATTGGACCAAGCCAATAATGAAAAAAATGTTTCGTTTAGGTCAGTCTGAGCAGCCTAAAGCACTGTATTAATTGCTTGAAGCATTAATTTGCTCTAAAGCTATAATTTTAGCAAGTGCAAGGCACATTATGACTCCATTTTTTTCCCCAAAGTAATAGAAAGTAATAGAATAAGAGTCTTACATCTCCAGTCTGGGTCTTTCAGATGCTGAAAACAGGAACAGAGAGACAAAGGTGAGGGCTTAAGACTTGAGCAATTTTAGTGACAGCAGTGACAGCTGCATACAAAGGAGCAAGCAGACATTCTGGAAGTGTAAGAAATTATCTGCTTCTGCACTAAAAGGAAGGCATTTGAAAATGGAATAAAAAAATGTCCCTGATTCATCCAGGACTGCTTCCACCAATCCTAACTTGAGACAGCAGTGCTTGGAGAGAGTTATGTATTTTTGTTATTTTATGAGCTAAATAAATGTGAACCTGCCAGATGTCTGTGACAGGTAGACATTGGTATAGTCGATAATTTTAAGATTTTATTATATCTATCACCAATAGAAATGATTGGATGTACACATACATTATACATTGTTTGTTTCTGAAAATTCAAGAACACGTGTGGAAATGTCTCCTAATTTTGTGGAGGGAATAAGTACAATTCTAGGAGAAACAGTGCAGTAAACTCCTTGCAGCTGTAATTTCTTAAGGAAACACTAAGTAACATTAGTCCTGTAGCTGTTATGTAAAGAAAATATCCAGAGAACTTCAGGTGAATGAGTGAGAGGTTGGCTGACCAAAAAATTCAGGAGTGAACTGACTATCAGCACATGGAAACTATAGACCTTTGTGTCTTATTCAAGTGGACCTTCCAAGGTATGGTGAGTTAATGTGGCAGGTTTTTAGAAACACAACTGAAATTGTGGAATTTAAGTTCCCAAAGCACAGCTTTCCACTGCCAAAGAAACATGCCCAGTACTAAACAAAGAATAAATTATTGTTGTCTACCATATTTTGGGGAAAGGGTCTCAAAATGTTCCTGAGTTCTGTAGGCTTGAAGCTGCTTTACTTTTGGCAGGGAGATCAGAATAGTCATAACTTCCAAGGAGAAGTTCAACACTGAGTGAGAGTCAGTACACAATGAGGTGTTTTGTGCTTTATAGAACAACAATTAAACAAATCAAAGTGGCAAAGACTGTTATGGAGAAGTCATAAATTGGGAAATAACTCATTCATCAAGAAAAGGATAAGCTGTTATTTGTAACATCTGTACTACAATGGTTATTGTCTTGCTCCTGCATCCGTCAAAAAATGGACAGTGGAAGTTAGGATTGTGCCTTTCTTACACACAAAGCTGCTACTCTTCCCCCATGCTTGCTGAATTTCAATGTTTCTGTGTACATTTCAAACAGATCTTGAAAATGTATTGAAGAATAATAGTTTGTCTTGCTTATACTCTGTGTCTGTGTGTGTGTATGCATGTGCGTGTGTGTGTGTGTATTTAACACAACTGTATAAACATTGAACTAAATAAAGTCAGAAACTATTTATAATTTTGCCCACTGGAGTAATTTGAGGTGGAAAGAATTAAGACTGAAACCGAACATGCAGGCAGAGTTTATAGCTTTGAGATGTAACAAAAACATCTCATGTTATATGTCAAATGGATAGGTTTAATAATCATAGACCCATAGAGCGGTTTGGGTTGGAACAGACCTGGAAATGTCACGTAGTCCAACCTTTTTGCAATGAGCAGGGACATCTTCAACTAGATCAGGTGGTTCAGAGCCCCATCCAACCTGATCCCGTATGTTTACTTCTAAATAGCCAGCTGTAGAAGTGAAGTCTGGACAACACCAGTATCAGATCACTTGTGGAGCTGAGGTGGGCTGTCTCACAGTAGTGCAAGGACCCATTGGGGAAGATGTGTCCTCTTCCTAGAGGTGTCCAAAAATATATTTGTCTATATATAGACCTATAAATGCTGGGATATGGGCTATTCAGTTGCAGGAGTTTGATGGCCTCCAACCTTTATCCAAGTGATCATTGTCTTGGTATTGTCACGAGGAAAACCCTGGACTGCTGAGATCAGCTTGTTTGACCTGCTCAGTGTCACCTCCTCACATTCCACACTATGCAAATCCTTTCAATGAAAGGCAATATCACTGAGTCACCACTGCTTTTTGAGCAATCCTCTATGCACGGAAACAACCTGTGGATGGGACATTGCAGCTCGTGCAATTTAAAAGTGTCATGCAGCGTTGTTCAGGCTAATAAATGCGTGTTCTAATTAACTCTTACACATAGTGGCAATTAGGGATTTACCACTTCTAAGAAGTCATACAGGTCCTAGGCTACCACTGCTAGTTTACTGTTAGATAGTCATTCATGTCCAGAGTGCCTGGGTAGTCCATGTCTTTGCTGCAGTGCTGGTTCTCAAGCTGTTGCAGTGAAAATGAGATGAAGCATGTCTAAGTACAGACACCCTACTAGCTGAAATGACAGTTGAATTAATGCCTCACTCATCCCAAGGTCTGTAGTATAAGGCCTACAAAGCTGCAAAAATCACACTTGCCAAGCCAATCTGTAGCCATAAATATGGATATAAAGATGCATTCCCTGGTTAGCAAAGAGAAGGAGACACAACATCACAGAGTTAATAATTCCCACTGTCTCAGAATTGTCCGTTTCTATAAAGTAGATTTGAACAGCCTGACTTAGACCAAATATCTAAATTTTTAGTCTCAGATAGAGAGAAAAAAAAGAAAGTTGAAATTATTAACTCTTTTTATCTTTCTTTCTTTTTCTACATAAGGTCTCTGAGCAACCAGTTTGTCTCCTTTAACCAGGAAGACAGGCTTTGTAGCTGAGAAAATAAAAACTAGACAAAATAAAAGACTGTATGGTGATTCTAACCTTCTGTTATATAAGTTCTAATATAACTAATTTCTCATCTGACTTAAAGACAGGTAGCAAAACTGATTAAGTCATGCAGTGTGCTATGTTAGTCAGAAGAGTGTAATTTGGATAGCATTAACAAGTAAATTGATTTGCCATTTACATTAAATGAGTTTCTTGTTTCCAACTAATCAGGTTATGATGTTCAAAACCTACTTTTACAATATCTGACAACCAGTTTTATTTTTGTCAGTCACAGAAAAGAGAAATTAGCTTTTTGTGTCTGTGTGTGTGGTCCAACCAATTAACATACTGTACACTTGATGCAAATCTAAAAGAATAATCAGTATTCCCAAGTTCCCAAGGTAAAGACCTTCACTTCTTGGTTTCTGAACAGAATCTACTCTCCACAGATTAATTGCATTGCTTGCTTACATCCAGAATTAAAGCAAATATAGTGTAACAGTTCCATAACAAAATGGTAACCAACCAGGCCTGACTGGATCTTTCAAGCTAGAACTGAAAGGCAGTAGAAGTAAATTTCCGCTTCTGTCTCATAAGAAATACTCATTGTGTTCCAGAACATCTCAGTTAAACTGAATACTAAATTAACTTAAAATATCAAAAGTAAAAATAACTTTTACTTGCCAGGATATCTGCCAATCTTCAAACTGGAGTTAAAGAATATGGATAATTGAAGGTTCTGAAGGAATCCTAATTTGTTTTCATGAATAGACATGTGTTGTGGAATCATATCACCCTCTCCCTTTAATTTCCATTAAATTTAGCCATCGACAAGTTTCCAGTATCAACCTTCATCCTTCCCTGGAAAGAAGCAGTCAGTACTATCAGTAGAAAAAGATATCTCTGGAGAACAAGCCATCATACTGTTCAGACATCTGATTTAGGACAGGGAGAATCCTGGAAGGAGACAAAGACACTCTGCAGAATCAAGCACGAAATTCAGCTGCCTGAACACAGGACCTAGTGTGATGTGAGATGTCCTGGGCTGTCCTGCCTGGATTTCTGCTGCCAGTCCAGGAAGACACAAGTATTCTCTAAGTGCTGTGTCCTGCCTGCACCTATCATGGCCCTACGGCAACAAAAATGGCACCACACACTTGTTTAATCAGACTAATCCTCCTTGTGACTTCCATGTAATCCATCCTTATTTGTAGGGTTTCCTGTGATGTATATGAATTCTTCCACAGTCAGATCAAAAGTCAGCTACTTCACGTGGCATAATTGTAAGGCCATAAGAAGACCCTTGCAATATATTGTAAAATATTTCAGAATTTAGAGAAAAACAAACAACAAAAGTGTTACTTGCAGCTACCTCTAAGAACTGACCAAAAGTGAATCTCCTTAAAAAATTTCTCCCAGCCTTGCATCTCCCCCTAGAATTACATGGGACTTGGAAAGGTCTAGAAATAAAATTCAGTGAGGACATTCTAAATTATGTCTAAGTAAACAAAGAGCATACCAAAAAGTATTGGTGATTTATCTACTTGCTCATAATGGCCTTAAAGTGAAAAATCAATTATCTGTTTCTCTTGAAAGATCGTAAATCAGCCTACTACCTTAGATGAAATTTGATTGAGGAAAACATGAAGCTTTAGAAATATTATACTGAAATAAAGGGCATCATCTTTTGGACTTAAATTATTTGGGGATTCAGCCATGGGGAATGAACTTTTGCCTTTCTAACCACCAGTTGAAAAATCTTTTACAATCACAGCAAATACTTTAAAACTCCAAAGAAAGGGAAGGGAAAGCTCAATACTGAAGAAATTTCTTCTTGATCACAACAGGGAGTGGATCAGCTCCTTTAAGGGGTTCATTTCCTGGTTGCTACATGTCCTAGATACTGTCACAAAAAGGTTTTTGCTCCAGGCAAACAGAACCCAGTTAATTTCCCTTAGAGCACACAAGGCTCATGCACAGTTTCTCATTCACTGCAATTGTTCCTGGCTATGAGAAATATTAGCAATTACACACCCAGTGTTTCTACTCACACAAATTTAACATTGCTTCATATCTTATAGATGTAACTTAATTGCTTCAGATATACTGATTAGGTCTGCTGATCAGGTATCATTAAGGTAATTTGATACATTCTTTTAAATATGACTGCAGACCTTCTGTCTCCTTCTTCCGCAATGAGTTCAAGTATTACTCATTTGGGAGATTTCATCACAGTTTTTAAATATGCTTTCCCCCACCTGAATTCAAAGTAGAAGCGAGGAGGTCATATTGAGATGGTAAGGCCCTGATTAAATAATTTGATGGTACAATTAATTCCCCACAAGTGGAATTAACTGCAGGGGATTAATGAAAATGTCAGGGTTACAGGTTGTGCTGGTGATGTGTTTCTAATGTCAGTAGTAAATCTGCTGTAGGTAAAACACAAATTCGTTCCACAAAAGGCTTTTTCTTTAAAAATACACCCTGAACTCATAAAATAAACCACAGCTAGTATGGAACAATTTTCCATAAAGTGCAACAACTGAGGAAACAGACAAAACACGCAGCTTGCTGAAAAGAGCACATATTTCAGGTTTAAGATATCCNCCAGCCCATCCCTGAGCAGTGATCTTCCCCACCCAGACAACTCTCCCCAGTTCATATACTGAGTGTGACATTCTATTGTATGAAATATTCATTTGGCTGGTTTGGGCCAGCTGTACCAGCCATGCTCCCTCCCTCCCAGCTTCTTGTGCATCTCCTCACTGGCAGAGCACCAGAAACTNATTTCAGGTTTAAGATATCCAATGATTGTTAAAAAAAAAAAAAATGATAAAATTAATGCACAATATCTAAAAAATTGACTTAAGTAAAAAGTGAAAAAAGGACTGATTTATGGACCATAAATTCATTGTTAACAATTTAATATGATGTGCAAGGTAAAGCTCATAGGATAGTCTTTAATAACCATTTGCTGGAAGCAGCAGAGATTTGTGCCCATACCTCTTATACCCTTTTCTAAAGCACCTACTTGTGTCACTGCCAAGTTAACTGAAGATCTGAGGTTCTTGTGTTTGTTTGTGCAGTCATCTCCAGTAAATATTAAACCCAAGAAAAAACACAAGCTGCTTTCAAATATTTTGCCTGTTGAAAGGGACAACATCTGAGTAGAAGCATAGAAAAATCTATACCAAAATGAACAATGTAGTGATGGGGGTACAGGAGAAAATTCAGGTAAAATTATTTTTTGAAGACGTGTGTACCTATCTATAGAGGAACCAATCATCACATAGATTACTTTCTGTCTATTCTGTATCACTTCACCTGTTCTGCTTTATTTTTCAGAAATCTTCCACAGAAACCATTGCATACACAAATGAAAACCTGCCACAGTCAGAAAATATAAAACAGCCAGACTGTTTACAATATCAAAATCACAAAGCATATTTGGATAGCCCCTGGAATACGGTCAGACTAGTTTGTAATTGAAGAGAACATCTCCTCCTGGAGGTCTTAGCAGTCACCCAAGAACATGGTGGTGCTACAAAATGTGTAGAGGGTTCAGCTGCATGAGTTAGGAGGTGAGGAATCAGGGATGGCTGGGAGAGGAATCTGTGTTCGGGCAATGGTGAGCAGAGAACACTATTTCATCCTTTGTTCTCCAGCCAGCTGGGCTACACCAGCTGTACTTGTACCATCCATGTGGGCAGTGGAAAAGGATGAAGTAGTCACACTCTCTGTGCTTATTTTTCTCCGTGTGGTTCCCTACAGACCAGAGCCAGACCACAATCCACCACTTAGGCTTGTATGCACAAGAGAATAGGCTGGGCTCAGACACAAATCCAAGCTAACCTGACAGTAGAGATGAAAGTTTAGGCTACCCCTTTTCTAGTAAATAAACTGGAGAGCAGTGTCTGACCCCAAAGCCAAGAAACACCATCTCATTTATATGCACAAAGCTCAGTTCTCTTCCCCCATGAGCAGGAAAAACACATTTCTGGCTCCCTTCTAGGAACATTCCCCTTCATCAGCCCTAGCCTGGCACCACTCAAGAGTGCCAGGTCACAAGAGCTGAAGCTGTACCAGGAAGGGTGGAAACACTCATGAGACAGCCCTCAAGCCCATGCCCTCCTCTTGGCTTATTTACTGGTGTAGATGTAGCTATGCATTCCCAAACCCATTTTTTTTCTTCAAACACTCAAAACTGTCTGGCTTTAGAGGGGCCAGAGAATTCAAGGTAAAAACTATTTTCCCCTATTGTTTCCTTATAGACTTCTGGAAGCTCTGACTCATGTTGTTAATGATAAATTAAGCTTTAACTTAGTAGATATTTCAGAGCAATTTCTGTTTCTGTGGAAGAGAGCCTCCATTTATACAAATAAATGAACATGTTCATTCCAAAAGAATACTATATCTTTGATGTAGTGTTGTGGGGGGTTTTTTTGCAGTTTAGTCATGGTGCCATTTACACTGCACTTTGAACATTACATATTTTTATTGCTAAATAAATTAATGGCTATGAGAGGGAATGAAAGTGATCCCTGGAATTAAGTTCTCAAAGGAGAATTTCTACTTTTTTACTGTGTTATGAAGGCTAATTGTATTGCATGAACTATTTATGTTTAACTGCAGAGAACTACAGGGCCAGGTTCAGAGATGATGTGCTGTCTTTAGGCAGGTTTTTCAAAAAGCTGTGACTCATATGTCTACGGTGATATTTACTCCTGCATGTGCTGTAAGTTCACTCCAGCGAGCAACTAAGTTCCATGCAGTTCCTTGCTCACTTTCCCCCTCTCAGTGGGATAGGAGGGAGAATCAGGGAAAGGTAAAACTCTTGAGCTGAGATTAGAACAATTTAATAATTGAAATAAAGTATATTAATAATAATGAATAATAATTATTATTTTGTTTCATTTTTATTGTTATTCTAATGAAAATGGGAGAGAGGTGAATAAAACTCAACAAAACAAGTGATGTGCCATATAATTGCTCACCATCCACTGGATGATGCCCAGCCCATCCCTGAGCAGTGATCTTCCCCACCCAGACAACTCTCCCCAGTTCATATACTGAGTGTGACATTCTATTGTATGAAATATTCATTTGGCTGGTTTGGGCCAGCTGTACCAGCCATGCTCCCTCCCTCCCAGCTTCTTGTGCATCTCCTCACTGGCAGAGCACCAGAAACTGAAAAGGCCTTGACCCAGTGTAAGCATTACTTAGCAACAACTGAAACATCAGTGTGTTAACAATGTTATACTAAATCCAAAACACAGCACTGTACCAGCTCCTAGGAAGACAATTAACTCTTTCCCAGAAAAACTAGGACAACATTATAAGAAAGGACATTCTTGACTCTGGAGTAGGAAAATTAGTGCTGCAAGACTGCTCAGTCGGATACATAAACACCTTTGCAAAAGTGCAAAATTGTTTGTTGCACTTAACGTTAAAATCTTCAGAAAAGGTACCTGAATTCCAGAGACATATTACGGTTTTATCTAGGAGTTCCTCAGTCAGTTAAGTAACACAAGCATGCAGACTCTGAAAGTGCTTATATCATTCAGGTTGGAAACAAGTTTACCCCAAAGCTCATCAAGGACCTAGAAATGAAGAATTCTGCCACAAGTTGCTCCTCAGGGTCTCAGTCTAACAGGCATGATTAGCAAAACTACTTGAGTCCCAGAGCAACAGGGTTTTTCTGCTGGTTTTTTATATGCAGTTGTTGTTGATGACCCGTTTCCTACTTCCCTGTCCTCCTTCTCTCAGTGCACATCAGCCAAATCACCTTTGCTTTGGAAGAGTAGTGGCAGCAGAGGGACAGAGTTCTATTTGCTCTTCCATCTAAGGAGAATTAAATCACATTTCTCAATTCCCTAAAGGAAGCTCAACCACTTAATTATTTTTATTACACTTGTGCTCAACATATATCAGCACCCTTAGCACAGAGTCTTTGAGCCAAGTTGTCCTTGTAGTTCTGCTCTCAACTGGCTTCCTGAAGAAGTGTCTCTCCTCTGAGTAACTGAGCGTTCTCAAAGCAGAAGTCCAGTATTCCTAGCAGCATGGAAACTTTCCCTAGAAGTAGTACAACTGCTTACATTCCTGAAAATTATGCAAGAGCACAGAGAACAGTGTGTACGCACCAAGGGGAATGTACAGAGCAGCGTATGGTACAGTACTGCTCCCAGGCTCTCCACCAGAATAATTGAACTGAGCCAGCAGCATATGTGGATTTTGACTTGTTCACAAAATCTGATATGGAGGCATTTGTTGAGGCCTATGTTTCATCCCCTTAGAAGAGAGCAATGACACTGATGGTGTAGTAATACAGGACTAAAAGATGCCTGAGAGAACGGGCACCACCCCCTGCCTTTGGGGCTGAGAACCTCTTCAGCCAGAGGGAAAGTAACCATGAGCACAGCTCAGCTGGTGGATTGTAGGAGAATGACCAACACAGCTGCATCCCAGAGCTACGTGTGTCAAGAGCAACCAGTGTCAGCCACGGCACCTCAACTCCTCACACACTCCAGCCTGTGGGTGGAGATTATCCCGTGCACGAGGGAATGTTGCTGAATGGCAAGGTGGCCAGGAAGAAGGTCTGCACACAATGTTGCAGCTCATGCCCATTGCTAGTTGTTTTTGCAGTACTTACCAGTACTGGCAAAGGCCAGCCCCCAGCGCTGTGGGCTTGAATCAGGCCCTGTCCTCTGCTTTAAGGGTGTATACATATACGTAGTGAGACAGTCTTCCTCCTGGCTGTGTGGAGGTGCCTGGGCCTCCATCTGAGATGTGGCAGACCCATCACAGATAGCTCTGGTCTCCTCAGGAGGTAAACCTTGCATCCAGAAAGGCACTGTTGTACACACCAGCTCTCTGTCAGCAGTTGTAGATGATGCCATGCATTGCATGGCATTTAATAACAAACGCTAAGTGTAGACACAGCCAGAGAGGTGCAGAGAACACCTTTGTCCTACCTCACAGAGATTGGCCAAATCACTAGCAGGGAGGTGGATAGAAAAGGTTTATCTATTCCAGAAATATACATGAGTAGGTATAAGCATAGAGGACACTGTAAGGAGAGAAAAGAAATGAGGATGACAGATACCAGCAGAAGTGTAAGAAGCTGAGCAACTACATTAACTATTGATGGATGTAAAATCTGAGCAATTAGAAACAGAATGGATATAACACAAGGAAATTCAGGAATTTTGAATGCAATACTACAATCCAACCAAGGATTTTAACATAAAACTTAGATGAGGGCTCAGAATTAGCAAGAACAATTTTTAGACAAAAACAATATGTGAAGCCTTTCGTATTGACACCAAGAACTGCCAAAGAATTAACATTTTTCAATATTCCTCTTTTTCTCTATGAAAATATACCTTCAAAATTTAGAGATCAAGATTACAAAGTAACAGCTCCAAGTTCAATATTCCTTCTGTCTTTAACTACATGCTGAATCAAATAGGGTGTGCCACACACTTTTACCAGTGAGTCTCATCTTTACAACCTCAGAGATAAAAATGTCTTTTCTTATCAGATAAATTTCAAGAGATATGAGACAAGAGCTTATATAAAAGATGCACTTTGGATTAGAAAGTGAGCAATGGACAACTGCTAAATGGCAAAGAATCAAAAGAAAATAATATATTTTCCCCTTCAACCAATACCCTGGTAAATATACAAAGATCTGTCTAATTTTATTCTTTTAAATGAACAGTACAGTCAGTTTTTCTTTGCTGCTTTCAAGCAGAATTTACTTTTACTGGCTGCAGTACAGGCCCTATCTCCTCAGCCCACTTTTATTTGTTTGCTTCGTTTACATCAGAAAAAGTGAGATCCACATTAAGCAGTTTCATATAGTGCACTGTTTCACTGAATTTATGAAACAGACTAAGCTTCCACAGAAAAGTAGTGTACTGTAGCAAATGAAATCTATTTATTCTTAGGAAAAAGCTTAGAAAGCAGCCTAAGCAAATATGAAATATTTTAACACCATTTTACTGTGAGCTTATTAAATAGTAGTGTGCACCTATTGGTTCTCTCTTTCCTCCCTAACTCTGATATTAAACTCATGAAGGTTGAGTTGACTTTTGTGTGGAGAAAGGTTTTGCACAGATGAATGGGATTTGTGAATTCTGATTTTAGAATAATTTAAGATCTCAACACAGATAATTGAAATTCTTTATTGCCGTTTAATCAATCCTTTGAAATTTTGTCCTAAGTGCTAATGAGTACTGCATCTCTTGAAGCACTGTGCTAAAACTTACTTTCTTTTCAGAACAGGAGTAGGTTTTGGCTGCAGAAATTTTGATGTGAATTCCACATTCTATCCTATACCACCAAACTAAACAACCTCAATAGTCCTTAAAAAACAGGTAATTCTGAAGTTAAACTCATAGGCCATCTCAGACGTGTCACATGCTGTTTCAACTGGGAAATAAATTACTATATTGTTGCATTTGTTTTTCCTTCCTTCCAACTAGCTTACATTATTTTGTCTTGTCACCTATTTTTCATTCTATGTCCTGAAGCTAAACTTGTGAAACCTTGTGAAATATTCACACAGAAATCAGAAAATATCAACATTTAGCATGACATACGATGGGAGCAGGAAAACTGAGCTCCAGTTTCATTTTGCATAATCAGTTCATGAGATCAGATGATTTCACTGCACAGCAGGATGTACCAGCACAGTGTTTTCAAATAAAAAGAAGACCATAAATATTATCTACAGCAAAATGTGTGAAAAAAGTTATTGCTTCTTTGCATATCTTGTTCTTGAAAACTGGCATCAGAGATATGAGATAACAAAGTGGAGTACAAATCCAGGCACTAATTGGTTTAATATTTAGCTCTGAATGGCATAGGTATGGGATATGCTTATAGTGTACTGTCAAGATGGAGCTGCTTCTACTAAAGCACCTTTATTTACCCAACTCAATGAAACACCAACCCAGACAACCCAAGAGGAAACATATTCAATTAGCTTCATGAACATGTCCTTGGCCAGTCTGCCTTGGTGGATGTGGACAAAAGCTCTTTCCATCACTGCCTTTGCCTGCACTGCAAGATGTCACCCTGCTTGTTCACACAACCATGGGATAATCATCCCACATGGCCAAGTGTCACGGAATCACAGAATCATTTAGATTGGAAAAGACCCCTAAGATGAAGTCCAACCATGAACCCAGCAGTGCCAAGTCCACCATTGATTCCTGAAGAGCAGATATATCCCAGGCACTGGTAAAGGTCCTCCTCATTCCTTTTGTGGAAGACACCACTTCCTTAGGCTTAGCTGTAAACAGAACCATACCCTGGTTATATAATATTGAATTTGTTCATGTGGGGCCAATTTTCAGAACAGTGTGAAGAGTGCTGTTCAATCTGTGTATTACACAGTTACTACCACCGAGAAGATGTATGACATACTCATTTCCTTCTCCTACCACCAATAAATCCATCTTTATCTGCCCCAGTTCTTGGGGGCCATTTGACCCCTCTTCGTTTACTCCCCCTACATCTGTGTCCATGCATGACCTTGAGTGGAAAGGCTTTATTGGATAGGCTGGAATGTCATGCCAGATCGGAAGATGGTGTGGCACCATGTACGCGATGACGTACACATCTCAGAGAAGTAATTTTTGTCTTCTTTCTATCTAATCTGTTTGCAGGCATTATTATGACTTCTAAGTGTTTAATTATCTTAGGTAATAATCTACAAAGATTGCAACACAATATTTCCATCAGATTCCATCGCCATTTATTCTGGTCTTGCTGACTCAAATGACAGAAGTCTCCTGGGAGTGTCTTTAATTATGCGTGATCTGCAGATCTGTAGTGTGGTTTCCCATGCCCTATATGGCAACAGCATTTTAATGTCAAAAATAAATTCCTTTCTTTGCTGAATTCTCTCTTCACTGGTACCGATACTTCACAACTCATACTTTTCCACAGGAATTCAATACTCTAATTTAGTGTCTTTCAGGCTTTTATTTACCAAAAGAATCAAGATCTGAAGCTTTGTGCACTTTTAACACTACCATCTAGCTCTACTGCATGCATGCCCTGACATATTACTGCAGAAGCCTTCAGTCACACACCAGCTGCTCTCTCCATTTTCTTCTGTAATTGCACACAACCCTGATTGCCTCCCAGAGCAGGTACCTGCTTCTTTTAGAGCAGTGCACAAGCTCTGCACAGGAGTACAAAACATTCAACTCCCAGGCTTTGGGGAAATTTCCTTGTAGGGTGGCAAAGACAACAGGCAACACCAGGCAGATGGCACTTAACGTTCTCATGTTGAGCTAAGGCAAAAAGAATGTGAGCAGGTCCATTTCCATCTAATTATGTTTTATGTTTGCAGACCTGTCTTTCAGAGATTTTGTTTTTGTCTTTCAAGTTAATTGGCCAAAATAGCATGTGTCAGATCTGATCAAAAACACTCAGCGTGCACTAAAAGAGGGAAAGTTGAGAGGAGAAGGTCATGTAAAGGTGTGACACAGCCAGTATGAGCCAAGTTGCTAAAGGGTTAGCCCTCTAAATGGCCAAGCTAAATAAGATACAATTGGTGCTAAGTTAACTTCCAAGAGCTCCCAAGTGTAGGCTTATGAATGCCTGGAGGGACAGATTTGCTTCAATTGTGCTGTATTTGACTTGGCAATTTAAATGGCAAAAGTCCTTCCTAACTTGGCTCTTGATACAAATATCACACCTTTATATGGCTTAACATCTTTTGTAAAATAGAATTTTTTTTGTTCATGTTAATTAGATATTGCCATATGTGTGTACTTAATAGTCAGATATATAGACACACACTCACATAAAATACATGCATCTATTAGATATCAATGGAAATTCTCATGGGGTAGGTAAAATTTTCCTACTTCGGGCACTCAGAGTTTAAGTCTTGAGGAAACTGGTTTTCTTAAAGCAAGTTCCTAAGGACCCAAATAGTCCAGGGAGAAAGGGAAATGTAATGAAGGCTTCTAGAAAGAGATCCTGTCTAATTTGACTTGTTACTTCTATTATCTGGTAATTTGAGGGGGAAGTGGGGAGGTAAGTGTCTGCTTAGAATTTCAAATTAATTACCAAATAAAGGGAACCGGATTTTCCAGTGATATACCTTTTCCTGATATCTCAGTTAAGATTGATAGGAGTTGCTAAAGATTGAATGAGGTCACACTGGAGGGCTAAGGTGGGCATTGTACAGGTGTTCTCCATCACAGGAACCAAATTCAAGTGATTAAGGGCTAAAATGGGTGGTGGGATTAAATTCCTTTTTAGTAAATCCTTCCCTAGCATTGACATGACTGAGGCAAGAAGCTCTCTCTTTCTTACTTCATGTCTTAATTTTTATTGTGATATGCAATGAACCTCCACTACTATTTGCTATTTTAGTAGCCCAGGTGTTCTTCTCTAGGATAACAATAAGAAAATAATTGGAGGTAAATTATCTGTATTGATTTTCTAGAAAGCCACCCTCACTTACCCTCAAATTTTAAACCATACATCGTGTGAGATTAAATTAAAACACTTCAGCCCTGTGATTTCTAAAGGGGCACTTTTCTCTCCTAACATATAATACAAATAAAAAAATAAACAATTTTTTTGTTTAACTTTGCACTGATTTAAATGAAGGAGATACAAGAGAGGAGACATGGATTTACGGGCTGAGAAGGTATGTTTTCTGGGAGAAACCAGACTTTGTTTGGGCACATTTGGTCTGGAAAGTGTTTGTTCCCATGATGGGCTATTCCTTTGCTATGTATAAGATTTGAAAGCTAAATTTCTCTTCCCCACAATCTCTCAACAAAAGTATTGAAGTCAGAAGGCAGATTACAGTTTCATGACTGCTATAGGCTGTAAAAGAAACTTATTTGAAATGAGATGCCTTGTTGAATTCTCCACTTTTAGTCACTTTTATTTAACCACTGCATTCTTCAAATAAACTAGGAAATCATCATCTCAGAATGGCTTTTCTCCACAATATCAGTGACGTTTTAGGGTTGGGGCAGTATTCTGCCAGTTCAAAAGGCATGTCATGTTTGGGTGATATCACAACCTGCAAACAGTAGACTGGGCAGTTTGGGCTTCTAGTCTTGCTGAAGACATCAAAAGAAAGTAAGCAGATAAATCTGTTAAGACAAGGTACAGGATTTCATTACCTTTCATTGTGTTTTATTGCATTGTCCATATCATCAGTTGTAATCCTTGCTATCAGTAGAATGTCCAATTACAAGAAGCTTCAGATACCAATTATTTGTTTAGGTGGGCCATTGCAGTTACCTAATGCACAGTATTTCAAACAACACATAATATCCCCATTTGATATTTAAGCAGTCATCACTGTCCCAAAGCCATAATTCTCTACAAAGAGGCTGATGTTGCAACATTGTCCACGATATTTTACGCACAGACAAATAGACTTTAGGAAAATGGTTTGAAGGACAGTTTAGGAGCTAGGTTCAATTTACTGCTTAGACAAGTGGTTTTGGGCAACCTGGCAAGTTATTTAGGACTACACCCAAGAAACAAATGACAGAGTTCAGGGACATGAGCATGCCAAGGTCGCTGCCTGAACTCCACATGTGACACAGAGGGAGAGGAAGGCAGTGGAAAGAGAAATTCACAACAACAGTTTCTAGAGCTTCAAATCTGTGGATAAATTAACATCCCAAAAATTATTGAAATGAGGAAATAAGACTCCCAGGCACAGATACCAGCCTCTTCAAAGTTACGTAACTGGATGTTAATGTACCCTAATTCAAAATACTGGATACTGTAACCTACTGCAAAGTATTGGATGTTAATGGACCCTACTTCATCCTCTGAAAGAGGGGATGGTACTACTGCTGCCATTAGTCTCTTGCACAATACGTGAAATAATTGTTTCCTGTAGTATTTCTTTCAGTTCCATGAAATCAGTAGAGGAAAAGGAATAAACAACAAACATTCCAAATAGTGCTTCGTGTTTTTATTTTCTCCAGCACAAAACTATACTGATGGTTTATAAATATTCTGCCTTTTTTACTAAGGTTTTGTATGTAAAGTACGCCACAGCTGGGGAACTGTAATTTATTGCATTGTGTTTATAAGTAAGATATACTCAGTCTTTTTATGACTTAGGGTACTGAATGTTACAATTTAAGATAACATTAAGGCTCTAATTGACTCCAGTGTGGAAAACTAGTAGCATAAGTTTCCTTGAAACTAGTTGAGGAAATTTAACTATATTATATTAACTTAAAACTGATGAAATTTTACTACTCATCTTTCAGTTTTTAAAATCCTACTTTGTAATTAAAAAAAAAAAAACTTCATTGTTGAAAAAATAGGTATAAAAAGTATTATTTACACTGCTGAAGAACTCTAATGAATGTCCCTCATTCATTAAGAACCCCCAAAATTAGTAACACAGTTTGGAGAACAAGGAAGTAGTAAAGAAACAGCAAATTCATTTAAAAAAAACTCTCGTGGAGTTTCTTTGGTTCATTAATCCAACACTGATTTTTTACAATCCTCCAAGATTTTCTTTCAAGCTAAATTATCCTCTATATGATTCAGCAAAAATAGGTAAATGGGAAATTTAGATAGGCAAGCTAAGTTATCTGGAGCTGTCCAGAGCTGTCCAGAGCTCTCCAGAGAAAAATTAGGTCATCCTACATGATTTTGCTCTGTCTAGCAGAAAGGGATCGTGAACATGGATGGTGCTTTGATCTATTCAATAGAGTCAGAGAGGTGAAATAGAGATGGTTCCTCCTTTTTGACAATCACTTGTCATGAATGGGCAGCCAGGCAACACAGATGTATAACTGATGTGAGGCACAATATTCTCCATAATAATCACTGGACATTTTTTTCATTTATAGGAACTGCATCATAAAGCGACCATAGCCTAAGGAACTGTTCTGAACTAGTGCCTTGCAGCATTCCTAAATATCTTCAAGATATGGAAGATGTGTTAAAGCAGAGAACAGTGCCCTTGCATGTGTCAAATTCGAACACTGAAGATACTTCACATCAAATAGTAACAGTCATGAAGCATGGAGAGAGCCATCTGTTTCCCATACTTGAAAGAGGTGTTGAAAAGGAAGCTTTTTCTTTTTTCACTTAGCTAAGATTATGATTTTTGTGAGGCCAATGCTGAAAACAAGCAAAAACAAGACTTCCTGTCCTTGTGAAGGTGACAATTTGAACTCTAATATTACTCTAATGTGACTTGAGGAAAAAGAATATAGGCAGGTGAGATAAACCTCCTGAGTGCTATAGTTCTATATCAGAAAATTAGGTGTGGGCCCTGTCGTTAATCCCTAGATCCTCACCATCCGGTGTTTGTGGGAAATGTGCAGCTTGGAGCATTGCCATGGTCCTGTGGTGACAGTGAGAGACTGCTGATGCCAGGCCACAAAGGAGTGCTAGAAATAACACCTGCTCTCCTTCAGATGGAGATAACTCTGTGAGAAAACTGTGACAGCTGTTAGAGATATGGGACACAGCTCTGATGGATAAGAGCATTCAGAGGGCAAAATTTGCTCTAGCAGTTCTGAGAGCACTTGATAACTTCCATAGCACAGTATGGCAGGAGATCAAAGGCAAGTATCTTCCAGAAGTCCTTTTCTGTCAACAATGCACTTGGATGGTTTCAGCTTTCTGTAAAGAAACTGAAAATAAAACAGAACCTGAATTATCTGTTCCCACTTCTTGGAAAAGGTCCCCATGAAAGATTCCCATGGATCTGGACTGAATGTTTGCATTACACCATTCTGCCTCCCTAAAAGAAAAGTATCAAGTCAGCATTGGTGGGTTTCTTGGTTTTTTTATGTTAGAAATATATGTATATTTTAAATTATCTTACAACAAAATACTCAGAAAGGGAGTAAAAAAAAAATAAAAAAAAAACCCCCAAAGGGTTGCTAGGGGCAACAGATCTTTAGGGGCACTTTACACATTTACAATATCAGAGATACTTGTATATACTTAGAAAACAATCCTTGCACAGCTTACAGATGGAAAGAAGAAACTTCTTTCATGCAGCAGTTTCTACACCTCCATGACCAAGTCAACATGTCATTAGTATCAGTATATTTTTTACAGCCACTTTTCCCAGTTTTATGTATAGAGAAAGGTTTACTGTCCTCAGCAACCCTGAAGACCTTTGTGGCTTCAAAATGAGTAGAGGATAAGACAGTACTTTCATAGAACATTTTTTCAATTTCTAAAAGAAAGAACATTTTTCAAAGAATCATATTCTAGTAGTAATGGGAAAACACCTTTGCTATTTCCTAAGTATTGGCAGATCACGGCTTAATGTAAACATCAGTAAATACAGAATATACTGTTAACCTTAGTCAGGAAGCTTTCCCTTTTTTTAATCTCCCTTGTAGGAAATGAATATCTAATCTGGTAAACTCTGAGGTTAAGGACATCAGAAACCATGTTAAACATTAAGCGGCTGATGACATTTGAAAACCATTGTCACTAGTAAGAGCTATAAAAGGATTCCATAAAACCACATTTTAGAGGAAACTAGAGTTGAAGCCAGGTGAAGAAGAGAAGGATCTTGTAGTTATTGCTCGTTAAAGCAAAGTTTGGTTTCAAAAGAAAATAAGTTATTTAATATTAAAGAATTGTATTTTCACACCAGTTTCCTACCTAGTTATCCACTGTCAGGCAGCTTGTAGAGATATTTTCCCCTGTGGCTTCCCACATTCCTGTGGAACACAGGTATTCCACTGTGTGCTATACAATCACCACCCCAACAGGCTTCAACACAGCCATTTGTGTTATTTCAGACCCAAAGAAAGGAACAGTCATAAAAAGAAGGTGATGAGGACATCCTAAGACCACAGGGTCCCATCAGACACCCAAAGCCAAGCCCCAGCTGCGGTCCCTGCGAGAAGCACAGCCTGGGTAAGGTGACCTGGAGGCACAGGGCCATGAGTCAGTGGGCACCTCACGGCATGGAGCGTGCACCGCCCGACGAGACCGATGCCGATGGAGCTGCAGAAACTGCAAAACATAACGCTGGCTCTCTACCTATCTCTGTAAACATAATGCCTGGAATTTATTACCCAATAAACCCTGACCAAAAGGTTACTCTTTTGAAGGACAACTTTGCAAAAAGAATACCTGCGTCAGACACAACTTTTATTTCCAGGATTTTCTTCTTGTTTATATTACAGGATTGTATAAAGTAAGGGAATGTTTTCACTCTAGCTCCTAACATAAAAATAAACACCTTTATAGGATTCTCACACAGTTGGCATGGACTCCCACTCCTGTTTTGTATTAGTTAGCTCATTGTAATGATGGCCTTTTCTCCCAGTTTGTGTTTCATATGTTGAAGAGAGAATTAAGGCAGGCAGGCTGTAGAGATCCTGCTGTGATAATTGTTCACCACCTGCAGAGCTGTGCTGAGAGAATCCCAGACACCCTCAGGTGGGATTCACTGTATCCTATAGCAAATCAGCTATATGGTTGTGTTTCTTTCATAGTGTTTCTCCTCTGTGAATAGCACATGGGACACAAGAAATACGGGATCTTGTCATTATGTGGAAAATCTTGACGGCATATTTTCAGGAGGAAAAAGAAAAAAATTCAGCAGGAAAGATTTCAGAGGCAGCAAAAGTGTGTCTAAGGAGACTGAGATTGCCATGTTTTAACTGCAGAAACTATGCACCATGTAGTCATTCACTCCAGTCAATCCCCAGTGGGATAGAGAGGAGAATCAGGAAAAAAAGGCAAGCCCCATAAGTAAAGAACAGTTTAGTAAATAAAATAAAGTAAAATATAATAATAAGGCTGGAAGAAGATGAAGAAGATGGAGATGAAGAAGAAGAATATGGAAAAGTGAGACAACAAAAGACAGAGGGAGGAATAAAACCCAAGAGAAACAGGAGATAAAAACACAGCTGCTCACCACCCACTGATCGATGCCCACCCCATCCACCAGCAGCTCCTGACTATCTCCCCTCAGTTTATATACCAAGAATGACATTCTATTGTATGAAATATCCCCTTGGCCAGTATGGATCAGCTGTTCTAGCCATGCTCCCTCTCGGCTTCTTGTTCATCTCCTCACTATGAGTGCATGGGAAACAGAAAAGCCCTTGATTTGGTGTAAGAACTATTGAGCAAATATCAAAACATCCATGTACTGTCAATATTATTCTTATACTGAATATAAAAAAAACAACACTGAACCAGCTAGTAGGAATAAAATTAACTCTATCCCAGTTGAAACTAGGACAGAGAAGTAACAAGGAGAAACATGAGGTCCTCAATCCCTTTTTTTACTTTAGTTTTCAGTGATAAGAGCCCAGGAGCTGCAGGATAGTCAGCCTTACCTCAGGCCCTGGGAAGAGGATGGACCAAATGTGCTTAGGAGCCTTCTGCAGTCATATAAAAGATAACGTGATTGCAAACAGTCAACATTAATTTACCAAGGCCAAATTATGCCTGTTCAACCTGATTTTTTTTTCTATGATGAGATGACTGGCACTATTATAAAGGAAAGGGCAGGATTATGCCACACACTTTGACTTTATCAAGGCCTTTGACACAGTATTCACAGTCTCTGTATCACCAAATTGGTAAGATATGGGCTGGATGAGGGAAAAATGATGTGAGTGGGAAGTTGGCTGGACTGCTGGCCTCAAGGAGTGGTCATTGTTATAGACAGGGAAAGTTGGAAAACTATAGATTAAGGTTAAAAATTCTAGTTGTAAACTTGTATGAGTGTTAAAGTTGTAATGTTCAGAAGGATGGAGACAGGGTGGGAAGTTTTCTTTCCCACAGGGTGCAGCATCATCTGGAGCTCTCTGAACTCCATTGGAACATTGAACAGATTGGAGAAAGCAACTGACCAATCACTCGACGCCTAGAAGAAATGATTGGTCAGGAAAGCTCCACGATAAGGACCAATCAAGACCCGATAAGGAGCCAATCACAGAGAGGATCCTGAAGTACACCAATCAGGAGAGAGACAGAGGGTATTAAGAAACTGACACAACGTGCAGGGGGGGCTTCTCTCTCTCTCTTTCGTGTGGGGAAGGGTTGCCATTTGGTCTGTGTTACTGTGCAAGTGGAAACTAGTTCCACTTCTAACTCCTGTAGCCATTTGTAATTTTTGGAATTCAAATAAACGATTGGCCATTTTTGCCACTGTTCCATCGGATTCACGGCCTCATTTATAACAGTCATCAGTGGTGCAAATTTCAGCTGGCAGCCAGTTAATAGTGACATTGATCAGGGATGAATGTTGGGGCCAACACTGTATAGTGTCTCCATTAACATTGTGGGCATCAGTGTACTCTCTGCAAGTTTGCAGATAACACCAAATATATTGCTATTCAGAGAGCTCCTAGACAAGCTGGAGATTCTAGACAGGCTGTCAGCAAAACTTTTAATATTTTTATAAATGAACTGGATTCAGGACTAGAATGTAAACTAGGTAAGTTTGCTGATGATACTAAATTGGGAGTGGGTGTGAGTTCCCTTGAGGGTAGAGAAGCCTTACAGAGAGACCTGGATAGACTCTGGATAAAGAGCTGGCCAATCAGCAAATATGAAGATTTAACAAGAGCAAGTGACAGATTCCACACCTGGGATGGATGTAATCTCAGTTCCATGTACAAATTGGAGAATGACAGACTGGGGAGCAGCCCTGTGGGAAGAGATCTGGAGGTTTGGGTTGACATCAAGTTGAATATGAGTTAGAAGTTCCCTGGCAGCCAAAACAGTCAGAGGCACCCAGAGGTGCATCAGGCACGGCATCACTGCCCTGCCAAGGGCAGTGGTTGTTCCACCCTGCACTGCACAGAGCAGCCCCACCTTGAGTCCTGTGCCCCATTTGGGGCACCTCAACACGGCAGAACATCAAATTATGAGAGCATATAGATTTGTGCAAACAAGTTGATGAAAGGCCTCGAGGGACAGACTTGTGAGAAGTGGCTGAGGTCACTTGGGCGTTCAGCTTGGAGAAGAGAAGGCTGAGGGGGGACCTCATCACAGCCAACAGCTTCCTCAAGGGAGGCAGTGGAGGGCAGGTGCTGGTCTCTCTGCTGACCAGTGATGATCCTATCACGAGGAAATGAGATGAAGCAGGGGAAGTCCAGACTGGACATTAGGAAAAGATTCTTTACTGAGAGGGTGACTGGCCACTGGAACAGGCTCCCCAGAGAAGTGGTCATGGCTCCAAGCCTGTCAGAGATTGAGGAGAGTCTGGGCAATGTTCTTTTTCATATGGGTTAGCTTTAGGCAGTCCTGTGAGGACCAGGGAGCTGGACGTCATGATCCCTATGTGTCCATTCCAAGTGATGAAATTCTATGACAAGCAAATGCAAAGTCCTGCATCTCAGGTGGTAACAACTCCATGAGATAGTACAGGCTACAGAGCACCCATTTAGGAAGCAGCTGTACAGAAATGCACTTCAGGGGCCTGACCATCAGTATCCTGGCTATAAAAGTGTAGAAAACAGATCTAACGAAGGACTTTTTTGGTACTTCTGAAACTGCATATGGAATACTGTGTTCTGTCTGAGGGGCCACCACCGCACGAAAGAGAAGGACATACTGGAGCAAGTCCAGTGGACTTAGTGATTAGAGGGAGAGAGGGATGATTGTTATCTCACTGCCCCTAATTACTATCCCTGAACACATAAGCTGTTAGAGAGGAAGTCACATGAATTCATCTACTGCAAGTACCTCAGGTGAAGTTCATTTACTGAATTTTTCAGTGGAAAAGCATGGAGACACAGCCTGAAGCATGATTCAAGGTTGAAATCTTTTTTCAGAATCCAAAGTATTTGGGAGGGTCTCGAGCTCCCACTGCCTGTACAAGCCAAGGGATTTCAGCACGTAAGATAGTGGTAACCTCCCTGAACCTTAATTCTTTTTTCTTAACTTTCAAGAAAAAGTGCACAATTAAGTTTTATC
Source organism: Nicator chloris (assembly GCA_013400495.1). Taxonomy (NCBI): domain Eukaryota; kingdom Metazoa; phylum Chordata; class Aves; order Passeriformes; family Pycnonotidae; genus Nicator; species Nicator chloris. The sequence goes on along the minus strand of WAAE01020353.1, from coordinate 29,157 downwards.
ACAGTTTAACAGCTTTTGGGTTATGCAGGACTCTGTGCTTCTGCTGTGACACCTGTGTGAGATTTAGGAAATTTCACACTAAGTCTTATTTGTCTGCAATGAGACAAGTCTTTAGTAGGCAGCTTTCTGCTGCAGTACTGGTGTCAGATTTCTAAAGGAAAGGGTTCCCCCACCTGTGATTACCTGAATAACTGAAGGTCTTATGCAATTAAACTGGGAGTATGAAATATAGAGGGTCCGTGCCTTTGATTTACCCTCTACTATGAGCCTGAGCCACAGAAACTCTGCAAGACACAGCTGACAGTGCTGCCAGAGCAAGGAAGTTGTAATAGGAGACAGTCATGCTGTAAATATTTTATGTTTTTAATTGATTCTATTTTATATCAATATTTTAATGTCATTTGCTACAGAGCATCATTATCATTTTTTTAAAATCTTAAATTAGATTAAAAGACCCCCAAATCCACTAAACTTTTATACATTTAATTCTGTGTTGGACAAATCAGAAATGAGGACTTAAACAGCACCTACTCTGTCCTGTGTTTCTTATGGTGACAATTAGTCAGGCTTTGCTCTCCCTGCACATTCAGTGAGACTCCAGTCCCCCAGTATCCCTGAGCTGCCAGTGTCTAAAAGAGACATCTATTGACACTCAAGGTATTTTCTACCTGGTTAACTCGACAGCATGGCAAGTGTCAGGACTCAATGCAGAACTCCCAGAGGATGCTGATCTTCTCTCATAGAGACACTTGCAAGGGATTTTTGTCTCTCCGTTCCTCACCTGTCAGAAATACTGTTCTCATTCCCCATTACACTCAGTAAAATTCCTAGTTCAGCTGCAAATGCAAGCAATTGTTACTGCTGCAGAGTTATTGGTCCAAAGCCTAGGGATGGAGGTGGAGAGCTTGCATATCAATAATCACTCCTAAATGTCTGCACAAGTGTGGAGCTGGGAGCATATTAAGGAATATTAAGAAGCTGAACCTCTATTTGTTTCAAAATACATGTTCAAAATTAAGGTTGTTAAAATAACAAGCCACTTTTGCATTATATAAATTTAATTTAAGATTTTTCTTTCTTTGATGCCTTGAAGATTTGGAATTTAGCCTAAACAATACATGAAAAGTAATATGATGTGCTGGAGTGGGTCTGAGTCCAAAGGCCTATCATCAGAGACACCAAGAACTCTCAGATTTTTCAAAATCACCTGTAACTGATCATATGCAAGACAGACATCTTTCATTCTTAATCACCCTAAAATGCGTTTGTTATACGAAAAAGGGACACATTCGCATCTTAAAGGCATCCTTACCACATCAATGAACCTCGAAAGCTTGCATATGTTCAATTAACAGAAATCATTCAATTTCCTTCTGCCAAATTTATTGATGATCCTTGACCAGTGACAATCCAATAAAACTATCCCATGAACTGTGTAAGGAAATTCCCAAGAACAAAAAAGTAAAATATAAACATATTTTATTGTATGTTATAAAATGAGTGAGAAAGGCTTTACTAAACTACTGCAGCTTATCACAATCTCATCTGCTTAGAGAGGCAGCTGGCATGGCTTTCCCTTAGAACAGCAACAAAAAGCACTGTGGACCACAGAAATAAGTTCTACACTAGATGAAGAATTTGCTTTATAAATCTGTGGTGAACTCAAATTTTTGAAACCTGAATATCTAAAATCAAGGGCCCACATCAATACGTAAGCCTGGCTGAAGAAGTGACCTGGTTTTTTAACTGATACTGAGCATCCACTTCTTCCTTTTGTTTCATTGAGCAGAAATTCAACACATATCATGTGCACCATGCACATATTAAACGTACCTGAAAATCAGACCACTTACACTTAAAAATATAAACTTTTGCCCTGAGATAGCTAAATCATCTTTCACGGGTACAAACTATAATTTCTATCATGTTTTTAATGGTCTGCAGGGTATGAATGGTGATGCTACAAGTTCCTCTCTATAAAGGAATTCTTCCTACTTTCCTTCTGCTAACTTTCCTTATAAAAATTTCACAAGGCGCAGTTTCTTTTTTTCTTTAAGCTTATTCTAAGATAAGTCACATATAGAAGACATCATCATCATCTTTTTTTTCTATCACAACTATTGTATTTTGGAGGTTTGTTTCTGTTTTTTTTTTTAATGGAAATTAAATGAATGAATAATCACGATGGAGAAGAAGTAAAAAATAAAACTTTTGGGGTTTATTTTTTACAGATGATAGCCAGGTAAAGAATTCCAATGGTTCTTGTTTTCAGTAAGAAATTTCTGTTTCTTCAGTTGTTAGAAAATTTGTCAGCCCTTACTTTCCCTCAAAGACTATGGCTTTCTTACAACACCACTTTTTTTCTTCTCTACCACACTCCCCATGCAGCTGCCTGTGCATTTCCCACAGAGAGCTGTGTTGGAGTGTCCAGGACCTTGTACTCCCAGCAGTCACCATGACAGTTTGTCACCTTTGCCAAAACATTCTCTCTGACTTCAAGAAAAAGAGAGACAATGACACTGCTAGTAGTGTTCAACTCTTTACACTTCCTTCTACAAGAGTGTCCCCCTTCCTTCCACTACAGTTAGTAAGGCTACAACATGTAAACTTAAGGTAGAGAAAACTGTGGTCTTGTGTTAGGAGGGGCCAGCACATCCATTTTCAAAGCTCACATTTTCTCCCTTCTTCAAAAGGAAATGACTGGGCAGCATTCTTGTCAAAGCGTTTTCCTGACCCACGCTTCTTTTTATAACTTCTACAGGGCTAATTGTCTGTGTGTCACAAGGCTTTCAAGGTGTCAGTACTGAAGTTTTTTATCTTTCTGCCCATAAGCCTTAGAACTGGTGATCCTAATAAATCATCCTGAATTGTGCTGCCGTACTCTCACAATGCTATATATAGTTCCTTTGAAACTCACGGAACATTTTTTAAGTCAAGTTCATTGTACTGAGTTGTTTAAAAACCAGTTTAGCTTTTCACACTGTAACCTTGAAACAAGTCCAAATAATACTTTAAAATAATCTCCCAAATTAGTTACCTAACTATTACAAATTCACCACAGATTTCATACCAAGTGCAATGTAAGGTAAAGTGTTCCAATGTATAGTTTTTAATGCATTGAAAAATGTTTCAATCTCTAACAGTTTGAAGATACAGAGTGGTTCAAGTACATCACTCTTGAACTATGAACACAGAGAATTCCAAAATTATTTAAGTGATTTCTATATTTTTGCTATTTTTTAATTGATTGGAATAATTTATATATTGCAAGAATAAAATATCTTTATCCTTCAGATGAAAATAGGAGTTTTGCTTATGTTTTCTGACCACAGTTTTAACACTTTCCACAGAATCTTCTCATTTTATCCGTGTGGTCAAGAAAAAGTTGTTAAGTTTGAAAATCTGGGGGATTTTTCTGCTGGTCATTCATCTGGAGTATTGCCTTTATGTTTTGACACAATGAGCTCATTTTTTATTTCCACATGAAGACTTTCAAAATAATTTCTAGAAATTTGTATTACTTGTGTCTTACATTCTTCAAATCACTTTTTCACAGCTCTGGAAATTGGCTGTTAAGAAGTATTTTTAAAATTCTGTGTCCACCACAAGAATCATCATGTCTAGTCTGCACTTATTTAATGAAGCAACCAATTTTGATTTCTAGAAGGTTAGAGATGTTTTTCAATAGTTGGTCCAATACTAATTGTGGTCTTTTCTACTCTAACTCTTCCTTCATGTCTCTTTTTGCCTCTGGACAGTGTAAAAACAAACCCACGAAAAAAAGCAATAGATGTAAAAACAAACATCAAAATAATTCCATTAAAGTATTCAAGTCTAAATTCAGTGTTCTTCTGCCACTGAAAACTTTTACCACTCAGCTACTGGCACTTAGATGGTACATATTCTACCTAAAAATAACTAATATTTTTTAAAAATAGGCTGCTCGTATATAAACAGGCATTTACACATGTAAATATAAGTTGAATTCTCAAACAGCAACAAAGAGGAGCATCAATTTATACAGTGTAGATAACAGATTAAAATTTCTGGCGTTGGCTCTAAAACAAAAAACAAACAAAACAAAAAAAAAATCAACTGTTAAAAGGGAGAAGTCTGCCACTTGTTCCTCTCAGAGTGAAAGCTTTTATCTGAAAGGAAGTCCACCACGACCTTCCTGCAAGGATGGATCAAAGCTGGTACTAGCTCTGGGCAGAGCCAGGGGAGGCTGCTGGACAGCTGCCCCCCACCAACCAAATGGGGGACCTGTGGCTCCTGGGGGCTCTGTGCCCTTCTCTATCCCATTCAGAGGGACCACACCAGGCTTTTGAGCTGGATGTCTGTGAAAGGACAGAGAGGAAAGCCCCAGGGGACTCCAGTGTGAGGGACTGGCCACAGCCCCACAGCACAAAGGGCAGGGGATGCCTCCAGAGCCTGCAGTCACATAAGAACCCACCAGATGTTTCTGAGTGAACCTTTGAATTGTGAGTAGCACTTTTTATGGTTTTTAATTGTCAGGAAAGCAAATAACTGTTCTTTTATGTTGTAGTGGCATTTTGAAAGAAGCAAAATCATCACTTGCCTCATTCCCACACCCTAGACTAGAGGACAAACTGTACATGTGTGAATCAGCACACTGCTGACCTAGTACGTATAAACATTCCAGATTCTCACAATTCCTAGTCTAGCAGAAAGTTTCCTTTCTCTCTAGCATGTTCTGGCACTCTTCCACTTGTGTGTCTTCCTCCATGCACTGAAATTTGCTGATGTCATATCAGGAGAGATCGGAAGATGTTTGCATATGACTCAGTGCAAAAGGTTGACTTTCCCATAAACCTTCCTCTTTCCTGTGCTTTGCTGAAACTGAATACATAAGACCTCCTTAAATAGTAGGGAAGCTGTTATGAAACTAAGGAATCCTAGTACTTAAAGTTATTGAACTAAATCTTTTAACTTGATAATAATTTTGTGAAAACATATTCACTTCCAAATAAAAAATAAAAAGGCTAAAGACTAACTTTCAGTGTACGATTAGTATGTACATTTGTGCCAAAAAAAAAGGAAAATTGAATTGCAGTATTAATGTAGAGAAAACATACCAGATTTAATCTTGATCTCCTACTGGCGTGAGAGAGAGAACTCTGTAACTGATAAAACTAAAACATTCATCAGCTATACCTCTATTTCACAGTAGTTGTAGCAGTTTACATCATCCCCCAAAATATGCCACAACACAGAGATGGGTCTTTTGATGTATCCATCTAGTTTTCTACAAAAACAGAAAAAAAAGGTGATTGCAAGGGCTGCAGTTTCATTCAGTAAATACTGCCACTCCTTTTAAAACTTGTACAGGGACTCATGAAACATGAGATACTAGCAAAACAGAAGTAGAACAAACATTTGCCTTGTCATTCTGGAAAATTATTGACCAACAATGAGCTTGGTGGAGAGCTTTCCCACCACCTGTTTTTGGGCACTCAGTATTTCAAATAAGCCTGATTCTTCTAAGCTCCCTTTATGCAAAAGGGGGAGATAAAAGTATCGCCAGGTTGAAACTCATCCAGCTTCACTCCAGAGCCCCAGTCAGTGGGAGCAATACCTGCATTGCTGACTGCCACAGGCCTTGCTTTTGTACATGCCAAGTGTCCCTCCTGATGAGAAAACAAGCCATGGCAAGATACTGCAAAACAGGTGTATTTCTGTATGCAACCTTGGACCACTCAAAATTATATTTCTGCTTTCAACCACTCCCTAGGCTGTCTCTCTAAAGGGAGTCTATATTTAGACTAAGAGGGAGACTACTTCTTAAGCTAGACTGAGTATCTAAAGTTTTAGTACCCAAAGTTAGAACATGTGAACTATCCTTGAGCTTCAAGAAAGGTTTTCAGAGCCCAATCAGAAAATATAGTGAGAAAGTAAAGAATTAATTTGAAGCTTCATTTCTCCAAATATTTCTTTACTTATTATTTCATCCTCTCATGGATGCATGAAGAAAGAAAAAAATTTGGAGTACATTTCTTTCGTTCACTTTAAGGGTATGTTGTCAAGCTAATCATTACACAAGTTTCAGCAATACTGTCTGCACAGTGCTATCCTGATTTCATCAACTGTTAACTCTATAAAATCAAAGTGGGGTAAAGTTCAAGATAATTGCTCCTTCCCTAATATTTTAACATGCATTTTAGTGTGTATCTTGAAAAAAAATGGTAGTATAGCTACTGTTCGTTGGAATTTAGAGAATTCAGAGGTCAGAACTCTCCAAAGCTTACATTCTCAAATACATTACAGGTATTGCCTTGCTCCTATGGACTGTATTAGCCTGTACTGTTCACAGTGGTGAGAAGCTAAAACAATGAGAATCTTAATTTAGCTTCACTGCGCATCTCGTGGTTACAAACACAGCACCACAGTGCCCTAACCTCATCAAAAAGGTCTTCAAATGAGCTACTTAAAAAGAGCAGTCCTATGTCATTTGTTGGCTTTCATACCCATGGGATCTGGAACTTGATGCCTGAGCCCCTGGGATAAAAAACTAACATTTGTTGTGTGGATTCTTTTAGGCACAGCTGATGCTAACTGCACAGCATCAGCTATTTGGTATTATGTACTAATTCAGGATAGGCGTTAAGGACTAACAGGTTTGTGTACAAAACAGTGATGATTAATATCCTGTAAGATTTAGCCATTATCAAGAAGTATGATGTTAAGCAATTAATTCAGTGAAGTTAAATTTTTAATGTTTAAAGCTGGCCTAATTTTTCAGCCTTCTAAACATTCCTATCACAGTGATCATTAATTTCCTAATGAGTATGTGTTCATTTGCAGTGCTGTCTGGCTTTATCCCATACCTTGAAGTAGGCAGAATTGTTACCATTAAGTTAAATGAAAGCAGATCCAGAGTAAGTTTGCTGTCTAATATGTTTGCAAATAGTCACTTTTCCTTCACTTTAGGTATCTTCTATCTTTCTCTCACATACTGATTCTCATATATCTTTTTTCCCCACCATTGGAAAGGATGATCTTTTTCTCTCACTGAAGCAAAAGAATTTCTCTATTTCTCTTCTATTTCTGTTGTGAACATATATTCTTTATAAAAGGCTAAAGAGAACCCACCCATACAGGTGAGTACATTGATGACTTTTACTTAGCCAGAGATCCCATAGAAACACAGGGCTGGAGTGCAAGCTCCAGCCAAGATGTCTAAACCAGCAGAGATGAATTACATGTGAAAGTGGCGATTTCTCTTCATTAAATGGAAAAAGAATTCAGGCACTTAACTTTGAGGTGATTCAAGTTGGCAAAACAAGTGCTGCCTGGAGCAAAGAACTGATGAACATTGCTTCATAATGTTGTCAGGAGTTCAAGGCCACTGTTTAAGTGCAGGATAATGCAGGAACCAGAGCAAGCCGCACAGGCATATGATGTATCTCTTCATTTTGTCATCAAGTTTCTCCCTTCTGGGAAGTATTGGACACTTGAGCTTTGGAGTCCTCACATAATTGGTGCTGGGAAGTATGAGGCACTGAGACTGGCAGATTTCATGGGGCTGGTGATAAGCAGCATGAAACAAAATTATTTCCTATTGGCTTAAAATGTCCTGATATCCTGTATGCAACAAATTTGACTGAGCCATACGATCTTTTTATCATTGCTTGAGAAATGCATCTTAACTGTTTTGAGACCCCTCTGTTTTCATTACAAAGAGATTTGTGTACTGTTACAAAAAATTCATGTCTTTGTAGTAGAAGGGTCTAAACCTCCTGATTGCATATTTCCTCCTCTAATTATGTTCTTGTAGCCTGCCACAAACCCACAATTCACTTGACTTGAGAAACTAAGAAATCTCAGTAATCTTCAAACCTTTTATTTTCCCACTGAAGATGTAGAAATGTGTAGCTCAGCTCAGTAAAGCAGTAACCAGTATAGCATTTGGGTACCTGATAAACAGTAGGTAGGTAAACTAATTTCCCTTTTTCTCCTTCAGCAGCATAATGACAGCAAACATGGTATATGGCTTCCATTTAAATGCTAAACCATCACATATTTCATGACCCTCAACTCTGCATAAAGTATGCTCTATAAAACAAGTTTTTGCTGATACACACATCTAGAAGTGTCATGAAATGAAAATCTACACTATATGCTCAGTTCTCAAGGAAAATGACATTTGAATGCATTAAGGGACAACACTGGGATGGTGCAACATTCATCTATTTAAAGTAGACTCAGACCAGCAAAGCTACATGTATGCTTACCTCAGCAGAAAATACAGGGCCAGAAGCAAATAACTTTTGGGACTGATCAAAAGCACCTAGAGCAATAAATGTTACCATAATATACTTTCTCTGAAAAATGAAGACTTATACACAGAGGGATTCACCCTTACCTGATGTTTCCAATGTCTACAATCTACATCTAAGTTAGACATCCCAAGTGCCTGGTTAGAGGTGTGTTTTCAGATATGGTTTGTCCATGCTGCACTTAACTCCATATTTAGGATGGGAGGTGCTGGTTTCTCCCTTGTTTAGACTGTAGATGCATGTTCCTCCCTGTGGCCTATGAAGTAAGTTGACCTGAGGAACCCACCCAAAGGTGTCTCTGCATTACACACACACACCTGACCCCTTACTGATGCTGAATTTAGGTTACTCTGCACATTGTGATTTGTCATTCTTACCTTCTCCCAGGCAGTATTCTTGAAACTATGCAAGGCACAGAGAGAACAGGAATTTGGGAAGATACTTCGTCTTGGGTCATTGGTGACGATCTGCCAGTGACACAGTCTGTCAGTGGAGTAGTTTACATGGTTACAAATATCAGCTTTACATATACTGCCCTCCGAGGACAGGAAGACCTGGAGCTCAGTGATGCCTCCCACATGTTCACACAAACTAAAGTTCAGAATAACCATAAAAGTATCCTGCCCTTTTTGGTGTCACCACAATGCTAAAATCAGTGCTGAGTTTCATGTTAATATGTAAATATTTATAAGCACTTCATCAGAATTTTTGTCCCATATGAAATTTTCTTTAAATGGCTTTTAGGTCACTTTTAAATGCAGTGTCACGGTTCAAAGGCTGTCTAATATTGCAAACACATTATCAAACTGAGTGGTGTCTCTTCCACTGGGACTAGGTGAGAATTAATCTATTAATGCACAATAACACAAAGCCAAATTTAACTTCTCATTTGCCTTGTTCCTTAACATGTAGGAAAAGACCACTCTGGAAGTGCCTGCTAATTGATGCATTTTATGCTCACCAATAAAACCAAGAATGCACAGAGCAAGGGACTGGTCAGTTTCTAGAATTAGTGCAAACACTTCAGATCTTCCAAGCTCTAAGAGTTGTTCTGTAGACGTGAAGTTCGTGACTTACCTCCATCCTAGGTACCTGGTACTACTAGTAGTACTACTGCCTAGGTACTCCTTGCTGCAGGTGGCTACTGCAGAAAACCAGGGGAGGCAACAACTGCCTTACCTGGATCAGAGAGATGGAAAATAAGAGGCATTTTTCAAGGGCAGAAATGGGTTTGAGAAGACTCTGGGAAGGGTCTGATGATCATATAATGTTGTTAATTCTGGAGAATGGCAGTGGGGGAGCTTTTGACTGGGAGTTCTGTTTTCTTTGGGCAGAAGGTCTGCTATCTATTGCCCATAGAATTTGTCTTTATGGGGGTGGCATCAAAGCAAAGCCTTTGACAAGAAAGTATGGCTTGCTGGGATGAAATTTCCAACACATGAAACAGAGGAAAGGGTTCCTCAGCAGTCATTCTCTTCCCTTTTAGACACTTCAAGTAGTCTTTTTTGCTATTCACCTTTTTTTTTTTCATGTTTTTGCTTGGCTTTTTGTTTGGAGGAATTTTCTAATTTAATGAAGAGACTATGAACTGAAGCATCTGTCTGCATTTTGCTAGTGTTACTGTGTCTAGAGTCCCAAGAGGGAAGGGAGTGCCAAAAGATAATTTATGCAAGTTCATTAGCCCAAGGTTTCTTCTCCTCTTGTGTGCACAGGACTGACCTTTCCCAGAAGCTGCCTTGACTTGTGCCTGGCCTGTTTGTCACTACCTCCTTGATTTTCTAGTTTTTCATGCTGTGGATGTGTTTTTCACGGCATTTCTGGCACCAGCAGCAGACTCACGCCCTGCATTAAATTCACAAGCAGCATCTTAGCATTCAGAAAGGTAAAGCATGAGCATCAGTTTGTCAGATAAAGTCAATAAATGCTTGTGATTCAGCAACAAAGGCCAGCCATGTAAACAAAATCCCAGTAGGCAATGCCTGCTGTAACACCCTTCATCCTGGGATCATGTCAGGCCAGGAAAAAGCTCAGGACACTGCAGTCATAAATATGCCGCTTGCTGGAACACAAGAAGAGTTTTCCTTTTCCAGGACACCATGGTAAAGGAGCATTGGTGTGCAAATGCCCATCAATCACTGTGCAATCAGGATACAACCAGCCCACACGTTGGCTAATAACACCAAAACCACAGGAAACAGCCTGATCAAAGTGTTTAAATAAAAATATGTTTCTATCATGGGTCACCATGAAACAGCTCCCAAGAAGACTACACAAACACCTTGCAACTCCAGGTAAAGGAGAACTTCAGAGCCCAAGTTAGCAAGCTGGCACTAGCTCAAGGTTGCCTTGAAAATTATCTTTTTGGTGCTGTTTTATCCCAGCCACAACCTTGAAGACAAGGGGGTTAAAGTGTCAAAGGTGGCATTCTAGACCTGCTGCAAGCAAAGAACGTTTTGAACAGATGCTGAAAGTTTCCACAATGAAATGGAGAGGAAAAAGAGAAGCAGAACAACTTCCTTAAGAAAAAACAGAGTATTTTGAAAAACGAGGACACTGTGTGGTAGCAGGGGTTTTTTTCACACTCCTCTCTCACACACCAACTTCTTACATATGCTTATCAATTTATGTCTGAAATTATGCATCAAATATTGTATATCTTATTTCACTCCTCTCACTTTTAAGTACCTGTCCCTCTCCTAGTTGCTGAATAAGTGTTAACAGTAACAAATAATTTTGTAAATGTCATTTTAATATAGACATGTAAATATCCAACTATTCTTTAGCTATAAAAACCCCCAAATAGCTTTTCCAGCTTTCCAACAAATTGAGTTTTACTGTCCATAATTTTGTATATAAAAGTCTGTACACCTATTTTCCATTTCAGGTTATGTATATGTATTAATAATAAAAAAAAATTATAAAATAACTCAGAGCAATTCACAAGTAATAGGTGGTTCTTAGTGATTAAATATCAACTGGATCAAAATTAATAATAAGGAAATTTTTAAAGTATAGTAATAAAGGAATGTGTACATCAGAGAAGCTGACAGATGAGAAATTATTGAATATCTAAAATTAAAATGCCAAAGGTAGATCTGCTAAATAATGAGAAACCAATTGACTCAATTACCTCAGAGGAAATGAGTTCAGCAGTATAGAAAAAAGCAATCGGGTCGATGGGTATCAAATAGAATATTTTATAAAATTTTTTTTTGAGAGAAAGAGAGAAGTCTTTCAGATGAGGAATATATCAAGGAGCAATGCATAGCCAATGAGATGAACTCTTACAGCTGTGATTTGTAAGAGGAGTGAGCTAGAACCTCATTCAGAGTGACAACATTTGCCCTGTTTAATTAAATAATTAATTAATTAATTCTGCATCAAAATCCTATCAGGTATCTTAAAACAAGACACAGATAAACTAATTCATGGATATCAGATTGATTCACTCCATGACCAATTTATGATTGATAATTTCTGTAAATTATCTAATTTATTACAGCAAGTAAATAAATTAAACATCTCTTCTACAGCAATCCTGGTTGATACACAGAAAGCCTTTAAAAGGCAATTTACTCAAGACTTGAAATGAACTGAATTTCCAAGATCTCTTACTAATTCTTTATTACTATGTTCTAACGTCATTGTAATGTTTTTTTTCTATTCTTTGCCAATGCATGCAGTGAAGATGGAGAGAGAGCTTTTGGCCCTCCCTCCTTAGACATTTGTCTTGCAGCTCAATAGGATCAGCACTGAGGGGAGCAGTTCTTCCCCCTCTGACTTGTTTATTTCCTCTTTAGCTGATGGAGAAAATTAGGTGTTTAATAAAGCCTCAGAAGTCCTGGCTGCTTAGGCTGGGTTATCTCAGGTTTCCCCTGCCTTTTCTGTGATGAGTTGGAATGCTCTGCAATGACTGCTGCTCATTATGTCACACAGACCCATTCACAGGGACGGGTCTGTGCTATGTGCCAGTCCTTGTCAAAACAAGCCAGCAAAACAATGCCCCTGAAAAATGTGCTGTCATCCTGACATTTGCTCTCTAGAGGGGAAAAAAAGGGGAAGGGAACGGAAACAAAAGGCTAGGCTCACAAGGGTGCTGAAGGAGGCAGCACAGGTCGTGGGCAGCAGCCTGACAGTTTCAGCATCCACATTAGGGATGTGTGGGACCCACCTAAGGGATGTCCCCGCTCCAGGAGTGTTTCATAACAGCCGAGCTGTGGGCTGTTCCTTGATGGTGTTGTAATCCCTCCCCTTGATGCTGCTCTGCTTTATGTAATATTCTGAAATACTCCAAGCAGAATGAGAATGAGTCAGTAAGAGAGAAACTTCAGACCCAGTCTCCTTCCTAATCCAGTTCGTTCTTGGCTTATATTTACAGAGCCAAGATAAGTGTCAACAGAAGAGGCTGAGGCAGTGTAGTCAGAGGACATGTGTGTCCACCCCACATCCCTGGGAAAGACCAGAAGGATCTTAAGCAGGAGAAGAAGGTGAACCCTTGTCGGCAACAGCCTAAGCAAGGCAGAGGTGTAGCCTCAGGACAGGGAGGCCAGCCATGCCTCCAGCAAGCTGGCAGCTGCTCTGAGGCAGAGAGTGAATAAAAACAATCTAGCAACAAAGAGAAGCAGAGGTAAATGGCGTGGTGTACCACAGCCTGTCTACCAGCCAACCCATCATTTTTAAGGACTAACAGGCTTCCAATCAGGATTTAAAATAAAGAGGATAAGACATTGAATTACTATCAGCAGGCAAACCACAGTGGTTTGAGGAAGAAGAGACAGCAGGCTTCTCCTCTTCTGGCAATGTAATATCTGTCCCTTTTTTCTCTTGTCAGTATAAGAACTTCACCCTGAAGACAAATATGGGAACAACCATTTCAAAAAAGATCAAAGTAAACTCCTCTGACTTTCCCTTGCAGCATGCTGTCATTTTTATGTAACCCAGTCTTTCAGCAAAACTGAGACAAATATCATGAATTATTATCAGCCACCTTGAAACAGTAGGGGCTTTTTTTGTAAATATGTTATTCAGAGAAAAACACTTCGCCTAGGTCTAATCAGATACTAATTAGAATCAGCATATGCTTTTCTGCACAGTTACCGTGTCATCTGGAACACGAGATGTACAAACCCAGATCTAATCAAACTGAGATGCTTAACATTGGGAGCATTATCATCTCAAGAGTCTTCTGCAGTCAACAGAAAAAGAAATAGCAGCATGATTCAACTTACCTAGTATCTTGAACAATCCTCTAGAAATTATTATTGTTCCTCCTTGACTACAGAAGGGCTCTGAGAGTGTGATTTAGTTGCATGAGCACTGGTAGCCAATAGCATTTTGGATGGCACAGAGTATCCACACGGCTGCACCTGCCCCTTAGGAAGAGCAGTCTCTCCTAAGCCTCATGGCATATCTGCCTGGCCCAGGCAGGTGTCTCAGGTACCCCGAAGAATCCTGAATGGCAACCATGAGTTGCACCATAGCTACTTCTGCATGCTTCAGGTAGGGCCTGAAGTCATCAACGCTGAGCCTGGGCCACTGGGACATTGCTACAGGCTCAAGTGAAGATCAAAAGCTGAAGGAGTATGGCTTGGCTAAGAGAGAGTCAAGGAGCAAGGGAGCTGCTCAGGGCGAGCCATGAGCATGGAGGTGTTTGTTCTTGAGTGAGGCGCTCCTGTGCGGCGAGGGGACTGCGGTGACACTGACGTTACAAAGCTCACATGTCAAACTCTGCCTGAACCCACACCCAGCTTATACGGAGTCATGAAGCCATCAGACACATAGAAACGCAAACTCCATTTTTCCTGCAACATTTTCTATTCTACACCTATTTACATTATCACAGTTATTTATAGAAATAACACTTAAAGGGAAACAACCAAAGAAAAAGCTGGAATGTGCAAGACTCTAATCTTTGGCCACCACTAAATTCTTCTCTGTCAGATTTCCGTGCCTGATGAACATCCCATTTGTCCTTTTGGTGTTCCCTTTTGGATAAAGCTAAATATTTTCATATATCTAAAAAAAAAAACCCCTCAGTTTACCATTAATCATAGAAGTAAGACATTCATATGAAGCAATTCATTTTGTGGCAACACACTAGACTTTTAAAAGGAGATATGAGAGGTTTTCCATCTTATGAGGATCGATGTTGTTGTGCAACCAAGAGAAATTTCAGTCCATTTTTCAAACCATCTGTAGTCCCATGTCTTGAAGAAAAATCATTCAGCACATATAGGTTTCAATTCAACTGAAATTTATGATTCTATATGACTACAGTGTTATTTGTAATACTGGCCACCAAAGACTGTCACTGATATTCTGATAAGCAAAATGCAACAATCTTCCAGGCTAATTGCATACTTTATTTACACAAATGTGCAAGATGCTTCACTCTTTGCATGATTGAAAACTGTTCACCAGATTTACAATCAGTAGATAATGGTGTACAGTTGAACATAGTTAACCACTAGGGAATTTCTGGGCATACAAAGGCACAGTCCTATCCTGCTACAGCACTATCCAGCTCAAGGATACTAAGGTAGGTTCCTGAGCTGGAAATCTACACTGTCTGCACAGAGAAGCAGCATCTGAACTCTGTCTATGCTGATTTTTATTTGGGCATCTATAGGTGGGACACAGAATGAGGAAGATTGACTGCAAAGACTTTCATTCCTTCGCTTAAAGTAAATATATTAGTGTGTTGGTCCTCTATGTTCAGGGACACCAAAACACCACTCAGATATTATATTTAAAACAACTTGATTACTCACAAATGCTCCAACATGTTCAACTTGTTAGGACCACTGTGTGTCTGATGAAGGTGAATGTGCTTTGATTACAAGATACATGGAAGATTTTTTGTCCGTAACATTGAAAAGCGGAAGGAAGATCGTTTGTGTGCGACATTGACCAGGCACAACCTGCAGAACTGCCCAAAGTACAACAGCTTTGTAGAGGTCTGACCTTCTCAACCTTCAGTTTGGGATAAGAGAAACAGCTACATGCAGAATTGTTCTTAAACAACAGAGATGTTGCTGGTCCAGCTAAGAAAGAGTGTCAACTTTGATAAGAACAAAGGACAGATACACTGCTGAGCAGTCGCCGGAGCACCGCCGTTGGAAGCCAAAGAAGAGGACATGATGAAAACCCTTGAAGTTGTCAGACTGTATACTGTGAAAAAAAAAGAAAGGTTTTGCAGATATTCTTTGCATGGGCACCCACAAATCATCCAAACACATTGGACACAAGCCCAGATCCATGCCCCAGGACCTTGGCTGGCCTCCAAGAAGCACCATGGGCAACTGGATCAGGTGAACTGCAGAAGCTAAGAGAAAGTATAAGAGAATGTGTAAGTATTGGCTTGTGATGAAGTTTCAGCCAACAAGAGCACTGATGCTCTTCCCCTTGCAAAAGCCACATCTAAGATAAATCAAGTATTAAATATTAACCTGCTGAAATGTATATACTTAAAAACGGTACATTAGCTTTAAGTCATAGCATTTGTGCCTCATGATGAGACGACCTGAGTAGATTTAGCTTTGTCTTTGTAAATTATCATAAAATTTCTCTAAAACTTGTAGTCAAACAAAACAAAAGCTCAGACAAACAAAAACTTAAGGATGTCAAAACAAGGTCAATCCAAAGCTAACAAGAGCCCAACAAAAAAATCCTTTGAACAGACCTTGAAGCTGAATGATACACCAGAGCTATTTACTAGTGAGATAGGCAGTGCATGTGCTTGATGACAATAACAATGCTGTTATCAACATGGAAACGCTGGGTTTAAACTTAATCTCTTCCCTGATAAACTCTCCTTTCACCAGTCCAAGGATTTATAACGAAAAGCATTTCAGACACGAACTCAGGACCAAACTGTGTATCTGTTTGTCCCATTTCTGTAAGGATTTGAAGACAGTGCATGTGAAATGCAAATGCTTAAGACTCCAGACACCAGAAGCTGAGGAGCAGAGCTGAAGGAGCTGAGAAGGTCCCTGGGGAGCCATACAGTGAGTAAAATGCCAGTGCAGCCAGCTGTGCTGAGAGCTGGCCCAGGGCTCAGCAGCACTCCGTGCTCAGAGCAGCAGCTGAGGCAGCAGAAGTGGGGGTGGCAGTATCCACCCAGCTGCAGCAAACCAGGGGAAACAAAAGTAATGAGCAGATACTTAATGTTCACACAGGGTCTATAGTCTCGTAAGGAAAATAAAAGCCTTGTCCTAAAAAGCTCAAAGGGAGTCTTTCAACTTTTCTTTTTCAGCAGCGTATGAAAAGCCTTTTTGCTCTTCCCTAAGATGCACATTTATTTTGAAAATCATATATAAAAATATATTTCTGCTTCCAATGTTTATGAGGTTGCAAAATTTTTTGTTAAATTATCACTAGTTATTGTCATCGGTCATAGAAATGTCATTTCATTTTTACTGATAAAAGACACGTTCAAACAGCTGAAATCAGAAATGTGTCTCTTGTACATACACTTTTCAGTAGCTTATCCATAATTTCAGAGTTTTCCTCAACTTACTGAAGTGAGAGAATTCCATGACCAAATCTGATGATTACCATGGGGTGATAAAAATCTAAATAAAAGGTGTGCCACAGCTACAGCAGGAGAAATGGAGAGACAAAGACAACACTGCTTCTCACAAATGAAGAGTCAGTCACTGAGGAATCAGTCAACATCATGCAATTACGCCATAAATGCCTGAATATATGCTTTGCACTGATGTGCAGAGGTACACAGAGCCTTCTCCAATGTCCAGGAAAAGAAATGGCAATGCCTTTCTTCTACTTTTAACCAGCCTGTAAGGAGGAGAAAAATTAGTACATAATGCTTTGAGAACAAAATTCCTTTCCTGACAGTAAGAGCAGAATGTTCAAATTATCACGTGGGTTTTGTTGGTGGTTTGCCAGTAGTAACATTCAAATTGCAACATGCAGCTTTATAATAGAGTAAAGTTTATTTTGTTTAGATTTTTTGATTAAAAATTGCCTCCCAGGTTGCTTTGTTAAATACTGAACTAGTCTCAGTTAGTCAATAAATACAGCTGCAGGAGAGGACAGCTGTCAGATCTGTAAGCAAGGAAAAGAGTTTTCAGGTGGTTTGAGCACCAGGAATTGCCTCCTCCTTCAAATGTCCACTAACAGTCAATTAGGATGCACTCATTGGAATAAAAAGAGCTTGCTAAGGAAAATTTTGTCCTCTGTGGCATTTAAGCTGGTCTGCCTCAAACCAGAAGATGTCATCATCCACATACTTGATGCAAGACAGTCCTAGAGCACCCAGGAGGAATTCAGAATGCTCAGCTGAGGAGAGACAACCACAGACTTCCCATGTCAGCTGTCCAGAGTCCATCAGTAACAGTGCAAGGGCAAAAAATGGCAAAAAAAAGCTGTGCCCTCATTTTGTGTCACAGCACACCTTTTTGAGAATTTGCCTAATATGCAGGATATTTTGCCTTCAGGCCAAAGGGTTTAGAGTTGTATCTTCCCAGTTCTTCTGGTCAGACGTGGAAAAAGTGAGCATTGTCCCACATCAGTGCTTATGGAGAGAAATTCCACCAAAGCAGAGATAACAGGAGTAATGCCACATCTCTTTGAAATGTCCCTGAGAGTATACAGTATAAATCCATGCAAATAGAAACAAAATCTAATGGATCTAATCTGGTCAACAGATGTAACAAACCCCATATAAACCAAGAGATTTTCACTGTTACTCTCAAATTTTTCATGATTCAATACCTGCAGATATATGTCCAAAATTTTCAGATGCCTTTTCGAATTAAGGCAGAATTCCTGCTGCATCCAGGAATCCTTCTCCATCTGCCTGGGCTTCCTTTGGCCATGTTTTGCCATGATCCTAGCCGTGCACAGGTTTAGAGCATGTTTCAGAAGAGACTTGGCCTCAAGAATTACCTTTTAAAAGGTACCCTTTGCAGGCAAAATAGGAAACAAGGGAGAAAAAAATTTGCTTAATGTCATGTCTTTCACAGAATAATATATTTTCAAATAGATTACAAAAGTATCAGCGACATCTTCATTCAAGCAGATTCATTTCTAGATTATAACCTTCTGTGTTTTTAGGCTCTTTTTTAATTTTCCAGGGGTCATTGCACAGATACAACTTACTATAGCACAGTTCAGTTTTATTTCAAGTACGGAGTGCTAACAGGAGCCAATAATAAGCACTGCTCATTCCAGTTCCCCTTATAGTGATATCCTTGACACTTCCCACAGCAGTGCACTAAAACCAAACTAGGCCTATGTGATCAACAGAGCACTGCTTCTACAATGTAAATCATCAAGTGATTCTTTACAATAAAGCTTAACATTTAAAACTGTTTCTAAGGGTTCCTCATTTTCCTCTTTTAATTAAAAATAATGTACCCCACCCAATGCATACATTCAGACTACTAAGGAGAATTAAAGTGAGCATTTGCACCATCACAAAAGCAAGGCCTCAGGGTGAGAAGTCCTTGGACACACTCCTGGTGTCCCTGCTAAGGTTAGCCTGCATTTTCTGATGCCAACCACAGCAGAATAAGAATTTAGAGTAGGAGTAAATGGCAAACACTGGAGGATGGATTAAAAGCTCTGTGGCACTTTGAAGTCTACATCCAGGAGTGAAAATGAAGTGCAGTTAAATGCCAAGTATCATAGAAGTTACCAAACATAATTCTTTCTCAGTTCTCTTCAAAAGTGAGGTTAGAAGTTGAAGTGGGGAATTAACTTCAGACTGGAGGTCTGTATTTAGGCCTAGCAAGAAATCATTGAAAAGAAAGAATGGCAACCCTGAGACACAAATGAAATGAGCTGCCAAGCAGATTTTTCACAGTCATGATAATTATTTTTGAAATCTCACAGCTTGATTTTCTGCAAGTAGAAAGCAATTCTCCTCACTACTTTCTTTCATGACAACTTGGGCATCAGCTCCCACAAAACTGATTTTCACTTGCAGTGGTATTGTTAATTATTATAACAAGATATGCAAGTATCTAAGGCTCGAAAAAAATCCAGATATGATGCCTCATTGTCTATTTAATTAGAACACAATAAGTGTAGAATTTATCCTTTTCAATGTTTTGCAGGCAATTTTCACACGTGTGGTAAGTCTGTTAGAAATTTCATGCATAGCTAGATTTAAAGCTTCCCTGATGTTTGTCAGATACAACTGAAGTAGTGATTTTGTCTTGTAGCTATAATTAGGTGGCATATTGCCATGATTTTCCCTTTTTCTCTGTTCTTTTTTGCAACTCACATGTCAAAGCAAATTATCAATCAGCTGTGAGAGGTAAGGTCGGTTATAGGGAAAAAAGTTAAAGCTAAATTTTCATTAGTTTTTCATTTAAATTTGCAAGTTCCTGGAGCATAGTGTCATGCAGAGAAACTGTGTCCCCCACTCAGTTCCTGTTCTCTCATCTTTAGGCAGCCTGTCATTGAAGTGTTCTCACCTGGGAAGTAATTGCTTGTTTCAGTCGGGATCTTGGTGATTGTGGGTCCTCCTCACAAGAACTATCACCCATTTTGGCTTTTCGGTTCTTCTGACAACAGAAAAGCCAAGAACTGAAAGAAAGAAGGAGAAATAATTGGCACAGTGTTTGAGAGATGGTTGGTGCTGCCTGGGTGCAAGCAAAGGGCACCCCATGAGGAGAGCAGACCGTGAGATCCGTCCCCACCACCCCAAGGAGCTGTCTGCAAAGCTTTGGGCAGCAATGGGCACCTTGTGCTGGCAGATGCTGTCACAGCTGCTTCTCAGAGATCATGCAGAGACCTGGTTAGAGAAACTGACTCTCCTTTTCTCCACTTCTGCTTAGCTTTTCTAAATCAAGGGCAGGAGGTAATGGTAGGGGATTTCAGAAATGTCCTTCTGCCGTTTGCAGCTGTGCCTGCTCTCTGAGTACCCAGATGAGAGATGGAGTGGGCTTGTCTGAACTTGCTCTGTCAGTTCCCTGCACCACCAGCAGCAAGGAACACAATCCATCTCATCCTCAAGTAGACATTTAACGCAGAAGAGGTGAACCACATTTTGGAATTTCAAAGGTGCTTGGGAAGTCTTCTATCTAGCAGAAAATGTACTAAAAGCAATGCAAGTGTCTGAAATTATGCGACATAAGTCCCACTCCAGAGTCCAGAGATAATGATCTAATCCTTCCCTGCACACACTGTACAAATGTTTTGGGAAATATGCTTTCATTGGTACCTTTCAATATTACCTATTCAATATTACAGTGGAAGTGAAAAATAATTTGCTTTTGCATTCATTTTAAATCCCTTTTCTGTGCTGTTTAAAGGTTTGGATCTTTCTTGCAGAAGCTGAATTCTCACAGAGGGGGGAATTACACTGCCGATTCAACAACAGAATGTTGCATTTCTCTAAATATCTAGGTATTAAAATCTAAATGCTTCTTATTAACAAAATTGTATTTTATACTATATAGCTGTTCTTTCATTTAGGTAATTGTAATGATAATGTTAAATAATAATACCCTTAGCAGTATATAAATCTCTCATTTCCGGCTTAGTTCGCAATTTCTTCAACAACTCTGTTTGCATCTCAATGGCTCAGATAGTTACAGTATAGATAATTTGAAGATTTCAGCAGTGCTAAACCAAATCCTAACAATCTTTAGACTTGTCTGAAACCCAGAAGCAGTTGCCTTTCTTTTCTGCTTTTAAGCTAATTGACTCAGGCTCGAACTCCTTTAAGTTGTACTGGGTCAAATGGATGCCTTTCTGCCTCCTTTCTTTGCAGTAGCCACCCCTCTGGTGTGACTACACTGACCAAATATCATGTTCATTTTGCAGGGTGAAGGGCAGTGGCAAATAAATCCCAAGAAAAAAATCTTACCACAGAGTTATGTGATATTTAAGCAGTTACACTATGACAACACCACCTCCCTGAGCCACAGCTTTTATTTCCTACTCCAAACACGAGCAGACTAATGATTTGGCTCCTCACCTCTTTCTTCATACCTCTGCAGCTTGTCAGTGAATCCTGTACTATTTCTAACATTAGTGCTGTCTAGCTTTCAGTCTCCTGCTGAACAGCATGTCAGTAGGTGGCAGCCCATGGCTCATTAAGGCGGTTCTGCGGTGCTAAATTCATAGCACAGTCTGGATTTACAGCTTTTTCAGTGGACAATTTATTATTTTAATGCCTTTTTCCACCGTCTGTTATACTGGGAATGATGGAGACTAGCAGTAATGTGTCTAAATCCAAATTTTACTGCAAATTGCCCAATTTTATGTTCTCTAAACTGTGGCCCACAGTCAGACATTATTATTCACCATGTACAATGTGTAGTGAAAGATTGGCTGGGTATGTATGATCATGCATTACTGCAGTAATTCCCAGGGGGAATTGAAAAGAGCAGTTCAGGATACACCTCTCAACAATTTTTTAACAAACATGGAAAGATCTCTGTTTTTGAGAAGGAATAAAAATAAAAGATTAAATTCCTTTGTGATCTTTTCATTCTAGGATGGGACCTTTCAGAAGCAAGTCCGAAACTGTGCATGTAGCAACCAAAATCCCAACAGCTGGAAACAAGCCCTGTTAATTTCGGACCCTCAGTGACTCAGGAACATAACATCGAGAGAAATCAGAGAAAATGCCTCCACTGCCCATGCAAAGCAAGTAAAGAAAAAATGTGAGCTTCTACTGAAGCAATGGTACACACAGCATAAGCTGTGTATGAATGATTGCATGTATGTGTCCATGAGTCTTTGTCCTACCCACTGTTACACGGTCAAACCTTGTCAAAGTGGGTTGGGAGGATGATTCATCCTCACTGGAGGATGGCTCAGACCTGACAAACTGTTCATTTGAGGTTGGTTTTTTTCAGTTTATAATGTTAAAAATAGCAATGTGCCAGTTGCCTCATAGGATAAGCACATCCCCAAGCTCCCAGCGGAAACAAGTTCCAGCAGAGCAAGAGACAAATGCAATAGAGCATTTGCTGGCTGAGAAAAAGACCCTCAGGACAGCCCCAACAGGAGGGGAAATGGGGAGAACAGGATGGCATGTCTGTCCTGGCAGAAAGGGAGCCAGGCTCAGACAGCAGAGGCAGTTTCTTTTTCCCTTGTCTTGTGTAGAGCTGCTGTGATAGACAATGAGAGCGACATTTCTACCTCTATGTGAGTGTGAAACGTGCAAACAGGTTCATTTTTACTGTAGAGATGTCCTGGCAAATACCATTACAGAATTCCTGACTTTGCTGGCAATGTTTTGAGCCTTGCAGCAGCCAGAAGAGAAGGCTCACCTGTTCTGAGAAGCAGAAGGTTTCATGCAGCCTGTATGACTGATGTGCCTGAGACCTGAAGCTGAGCAGGGCTCTGACCACCACCTGCAGGACAGTGACACCTGCACAACCTACCTACACTTCAAAATCATCCCAGCAGAGACAACATATTCTCAGAAAGTTCAGAGGAATAAAAGTGAAATAACAAAACAGGTCACCAGGACTGAGCTTGCTAAGGGGGAAGAGAAAGCGAGAGACCAAATCGTTCTTCCAAAGGCAACCTGCCATGAAAGGAGCCAAGAAAGAACTTGGTAAGACTGTTAGCACGGATTGACACATCCAGGTATCACTACCACCCCCCTCTCTTATGTTTCATGACCCACAATAGCACAAGCTTAGCACCAAACCAGACTCAGAAGCGTGCACAAAGACTTCTTTAACCTGCTCAGCCTTGCCATCTAGAAGCTGGGTCAATGATACTGTTACCATTTCATTGGTAGGAAGAGCAGGAAGACCATGAGCAGGCTGAAATCTCACAGACCCAGCAGGTTTTGATTATTGGTCGCAGATATGCCACTGTGGTGGACATAGGTCAGCATCAGATGGTGGATGCCACACAGCCTTAATGGAGACTGACCTGCATTTTAGGCTCTTTAGGGATATCTAGGAGGGGAAGGCAGTTTATCTCATGGCTGTCTGATATCCCTGTCAAATGTGTGGTAACAGATCAAGCAACAGTCCTGGAAAAACAGGGAGGAACTGGTAAACAGACAGGAAACATTGGAGTGCCTGAGAAAAGGCAGACTTCATAGCACTCAACAAGAAAACCATGTTTGACTGACAAGAAAACAGTAGCAGGAGTGCAGAGGCTTGCCCAAAATCACTCAGGCAGTTGCAGATAATTAGCAAAGCTGAGCTTCAAGTACATCACCCTGTGTTTGGTCCTGCTTCTCCCAAAAATGTTGACATAGTATTAAGGACAGACTGATGGATAATTTCTTTCAGATGCCAGGTCTCCTGTTTAAAGCATGGCTGGTTTTTGTAGAGTTGTCAGCCACAGTTTTTAATCAGGAGCTAAAGAGCGGATTTTCCAAATTAGATTGCAGGTTAGGATCAAATGTTAACTTTTCAAAAAAAAAAGTCCCTTTGAGTTTTCCTACAGTGAAATTTGTGTTGCAAATGCCTTAGAAACTACCTTCTCTTCCTCTGAAACACTTCTTCAGATCTGATATTCAAATTGAATGGTAGAAAAAGGATGTAGACACAAAACATTTTGAAAGCAACAGAGTTGGTTATAGAGGTATTAAATGTATGACTTCTGCTTTCACTTTGAAAAAGAATGAAGTTTCTCAATAGTTAGCAGGAGCACCAGTGGCCACCTGCACTTGGGGCTCTCCCTTCTGTGCATGCCTCCAGACCCATCCACACACATTTCTCCCTCCTCCAGGGATAATTGCTGCACCTGGAGACTTCCCTGTCTCTTCTTCTACAGGAACAGCATCCAGACTCAGCTCACACTCTGCATTCAGCCCTTTTTCCTGGCAGCCTTCATCAGGCCTTTCTGACCAAACTGGTGCTACTGCTCTCTACTTCTCTCAGATGTGACTCAAGCACAGACTCGCAAAGTACAGGGAAAATTGTAGACCTCAAACAAGGCCTTTTCCCACACTTGACTTTCAAAGAAATAAGCCCAGAAGGCTAGTAAATCAGATGAAAATCCAAAGTCAGCATTCTAAATGTCTCAAATTTCTGCCAGCTGGAAGCAGTAGAGCACATACCTTGACCCTCACATGGTGTCCTTTGTACCAGCCTCTCCCTTCTGTCTATAATCTTGTGAGACAAGTTTGTGACAGGAAAGGATTTAAGTAACACCTTTGTATCAGAGGGGCTGTACCTCTTATGGCACCAACGCCTAACCACAAGACCAGCCATGAACCTACTCCCCTATTTTCCCACCTTCTCCACAGGCCTTCACTGGCA
The DNA here is from genome assembly GCA_013400495.1 of Nicator chloris. Taxonomy (NCBI): domain Eukaryota; kingdom Metazoa; phylum Chordata; class Aves; order Passeriformes; family Pycnonotidae; genus Nicator; species Nicator chloris. The sequence continues at coordinate 4,646 of WAAE01020353.1, read as the reverse complement.
TTTTTACCTCATACACCTTTTGTGCATGGGACACATGCAATGAACTGTCCTGGAACAGCATTTCTCTACGGCACTTCAAACCCTAGCTCAGAACTCAATCCTAATGATGTATTGAGTGCATTTTTGCACAGTGAAGCCAAATATGTTGGTATTAACCTCCTAGCAGCTCTTTAGAGGAGTGAGAGGTGCTGTGCAAGTCCATGAAGAGACCAAACAACTCCAGCTGTTGTCTAACAACACCAGCCTTACCTAGCATCAATGCTTTTAAAAGAGGGGGTTAATGGGCACTAGTGAAAGCCCCATTCACAATCATTTTGAGGATTTATAGCAGGAAACAGGTTTTTTGGACTTTCTGTCACCAGATAATAAGGCAACACTGCTCTGAAGTGGAAACATCAGAGTCTTAAGCCCTTCCCAAATATGTTGCCTTTTTCCTGCGATACAGACATAAAGCCTGCAGCTGCAGTGCTGCATGCTCCATCCCTACCCACACACCTTGCAGGGCTGCTGTCCTCTGCACAATTGCAGACATGACATGCAGACTGCAGTGTAAGCATATATACAGACAGATGAATCCAGGGGATTCCACTCCATGATTTGGTCATCTTTTATCTTAATCCACCACACACTTTTCTTGCAAGCCTATTAGCCACACTTTGCACCATCAGTGTCCAGACACGTGCTTGAAGGTTATTTGCGGTAGGTATCAGATGTCAATACACATAATAAACAACCAACACTTAAGCATGCATGAATTTTCTATTAAATGGGCTTGTTACTGCCTCAAAGAAAGAGATGTGAGTGAACACAGCTTCTCTGTGAAATGCATATTTACGACCTTTTCTGCCATTCAGCTGCCCGCTCCCTCGCTCACGATGAACATCTTCCCGGGGAAACAGGCAGATTGCTCCGAGCCACGTCTCTCATGCTCCTGATAGCACAGCTCATCTTACTCACCGCAGGGCATGACTGTCACCTAAAGGTGAGTTGGGAGGTGCCAGCCCTCATTCACTCGTTTGCTTTCTCCTGGGTAATTGAAAGGAGGCAGAGAGGGGGAATCCTCTCAGAGCTAAAATGGAAAAGGAAACAGGCTTGTGCCTTGCATAGGAGGAACTTAGGCTTCAGTGATTTTAGCAGATTTCAATCTACTGGAGCAGATCCTTAGTCTCTCTGTATTTTCCCTCACTTGTATTTTTCATTTTAACTGTTAATTGTCTTTAGCTAGAGGCTTTTTTGGGCAAAGATCTATAACTTCCAGTGACAGATCTCCAAGCCGCACCTATGAGAGTACAAGTGACAGGGAACCATTCTGGTACAAGAACTTAACAAATTCTGAGTCTTTTAAAAAGTTTTTGCATTCTTTAACCATATTCTTATGCACCATTTGAAGTCAGGGACTGACAGAGCATATGTTAAAGTGCTGTGCTGCAGGAAACCATTTTGTGTATCACTGCCAAATTTCACTCTTCCCGAGCTGGCTTTAAAGTGGATGGCTCAACAGCTGATGGCAGGACTGCTACGGCAGCACAGAGCTCAGGGCAGGATAAAAGCCATAAAGCCTAACCACCTTCTCACCTAGATTTTGCAGCCTTTTTTGGTGTCTCTGCTACACATGCAGCAGGTAACAAGTTCCAGTGGAGGCAGCTCAGTGCTCGTTAGAGTGCCAGTTACAGTGCTTGCCTATGCATCAGTAACCAGGAGTAATGAGAGCTGCTTGTAGGTCCGGGTTTTAGCACCAGGGCTTGCTGTGGCTGAGCATGTCATCCACCTGCTGGGAGGCAGATGTTGCATTTTACTGTCTGGAGGGGCAAAGAAGGACAAAGATGAAATTTTGAGAAACCACAAAACCCCAGTTATTATGTTTCCTGTATCCTCAGGGTTTAGATCTCCTAAAGAGGTGGCCAGCAAAGGGATGCAGATACTTCAGATAACAGTCACATGAGGCTGGAAAAAAAATTCATGGTAGAAAAAACCTTTCCCTACGTAAAGATGAGAGAATGAGCGTTAGAGAATGAGTGTTAGCCTAGTGCCTTCTCTCACACTGAGCACTTGAAATCTTCACAGCATGTAGACAAGCACGTGGGAAGCGGACTCCTACACTATTTGCTCAAAATACATCCTAAACATGCACAATTTGAAAAAAAAAGTGCAAAAATATGTAACTTATTTCAATGGATTTTGGGTTTGGTTTATATCCCACAGTTTTCACACTGTAAACACAGTAAAGAAAGTCCCAGAACACTGAATCTTTAAACCTTTCCCTGGTCAGTTGTTAATTAATGTTTTTTAGGGGTTTAGAGTTTTGTTTTGATTTTGGTGGGGGTGTTTTTGGCTTGTGTTTTTCTTGCGTGGTTTGTTTTTTCCTGTAGGGCTACAGTGACCTCCAGTGGCCACAAGAAGCCTCTCACGCTTCTAGACTTATTTTAGGAAAGGTAAAACTATCCCTGATTATTATCTATGTGTGACAGGTGGGTCTGGAAATGGAGACGGAAACTGGATCCCTGTACTTCTGGATCAAAGCTGAAGACTAACTATCATCGTTATCTTGAATTAAGTAACAGGAGAGAAGTTAATGTATTCATTATCTAGACATTTCTTAAGCTGCTAAGCTTTTAATTAAACAGGGTTTGTTTATCTGTCTATAAATCCTTCTAGCAGCATCACTGCATTTAGAATTTAGTGGGATAAATTTCATGCCTTCTCATCAAACATGAACCCAAGCAGTAAAGAAATTCCATCAAATATTGTAAAGTACAGAAAGGCAAATTCCAAGTGACAATAATGAACAACTGAAGTGTGAGAGAAAAGTGCAGAAACACATATGCTAAGCATTAACTACTTTCTGGTACTACAGTTCAACAACTTTATCTATTTCAGCTTCAGATGTGTGCAACAGCTTTGTTCAGTCCCATGCTGGACTGATGAACACTCATGGGAGAAGGGATGTAATGGTGTAGCCCCTTATATAGCCCACAGTCTGTTAAATCCCCTTCTGTCAGTGGCCCCTGCCACAGCATGCAGACAGATTGTCCAACAAGCACACTCAACCTCCTCAGACATGGCTTGAGGTGGGAGATATCATCCACCACTCATTTTTGTAAGTGACATTCATCATTATGATTTCTAGGCTACTAAAGTACTACCACGGTGTCTGAGGATATATACTGATACAGTCAGTAGCCTGATTGTTGGTAGGCATAAGTTAAAAAAGCCTGGTGTCGCCCTGCTTCTCCAGCCTTCTGATGTTTAAGTGTCCTTGTTCTCACGCACATTTTCTGTAAAATTTACATACTTTCATGGAGGAGGAGTTCTCTTGATGGACACCTGTCTTGACCAATGTGATTGGAGAGGTGTTGACCTTGCTTACCAATAACCTGGTTTGCTTGCTATACTATATAATGGAGTCAGTGATGTAATAAAGTTGGTCCTCTTGGTTGAACCCGGGTCAGAGTTTGTGTAGTGCTTCGAGTGTAGCAGTGCGACAGCCTGGGTCTAAGACAAGCTCAAATAATGGAGAAGCAACTCTTAGTGGTCCTTTTCCAAGTGGTGAATTTACACATTCAGTCACCATTAGTGGTAGCACAACAATTTTTCTCTTCTGCATACACAAGCTCCCACTCCCCTCCACACCACTACCTGCATTTTTTCATGTCCCTCCATCTCATCAACAGATTTCCAGGAAAACCTCCTAGGCCTTGATAGGACAAGTGTTAAGGTACATACAGAGGTGACATATTTAAAAGGCATTTCCTTCTTTTTGTGTCAAGAGCTTCCCCACAGGTTCATTCACTGTGCAACTGTAACTGACAGCAACACATCTCCCTGAGAGATGAAGGGGTTCTTGGTTGAAAAAAAGACTGAAGGACAATGGAACAGAGGTGTCATCAAACTAGATCTACCAGTAATGTCATAAAACTCCAAGTAGCAGCCAATAACACCCAAAAGGGAGGCAGGAAAGTCACTTAAACAGTGACAGAATCCCCTTTGAATGATTGTAGTACCTTGTCCCATCTTTGTCTCAAGATGGCAAGCCTTCTAGGTCTTTCAGCTGTAGACAGATACAACCAGAGTTTCCTGAACAGTCATGTTCTCCAGTTATTTAAAACCCACCTTTACATCCAATTCTATTAAAATATTATCACAATCTTTCTGTTCATCATTCAGCTCAGTTATGACTGAGCTTTGGGAAAATGCACTGGGAAGAGACATGCCCATTGCTCAATGTGTTGGTCTCCTGTATGAACACATCCCTGATCACTGGGAGGGAAGCCTCAGCCCAGGGTGGTGCTGTGCATCTCTATTGGCACAAAGTGGCCCTAAACATGCAAAAGGTGGCGTGATTCCTGTTCTAACTTCTCAGAACATCAGCACATTTGTGTGGGGATTGCATTTCACGGGAGAGAACAGGCTGTTAGCTTGTTGGAAAGAACTTTCTGGCTGAAGGAGGAGGCACCTGCCACTGTCAGCCTGGATTGCAAGAAACAGCAGAAGGGTGGCATGAACTCCAAATGCTGAGACAAGGTCAAGTGAGTCTTCTTGCACACCAACAGAGGTGCAACCTCCTGTTGCAGTGAGCCCTCAAAAGAAGAATCTCTGTAAAAAGAGACTGAGAAATTGGGTTTGGGTTTCAGCAGGTACACAAATGG